>CALNHX010009610.1:0-48140 GCA_940337035.1 Agriotes lineatus | reverse complement strand
CGTCCACTTTCAAATGGGGTTTGATGAGCAGAACAAGCAAAAGATTACGGGAACCCATCATGTAACTACTCCTGAGACCAAACTGTTTTGAAAGCGAAGGAATACAAGAGCGAGGTAATTCGATGTCAGCAGTGAAACTCTTTTTTAGTAGTTTTAGTATGTTTCAATGCGATCAATTAGTTTTAAACTTTCTGCTAACTATTTTCCATGGCCTAGTCATCTCTTAGTTTAATAATATCATTACGTATTTATTTCTATTTTTGGAAAATATTGCTTGTTGCCTCTTCATCTTGTAGGCATGAGGTAACCAGCATTACTGATACGTTTTTCTTTATTTACTTGATTAGTAAAAGATTGGCTGAGTTTCTTATGTAAAGTAACACAAACTGACGCAAAACCTAACATATATAACGAATATATAAAGAATTTGACATAGACTTACAGTGCCACCAACGTAAACAGTGCCAACCTAAGAAAAAAAAATCGCAACCATTTATGGTCACCCGGTACTATAATAATGGTGCGCGCCAAATAGATGCAGTCGAGGGCAGGTTCAGCAGCGATAGAATTGTGGGTATTTAAAATAGCTCAGATTTAATGTCCAGAAGGCGTCACATACTCTGCCCTTATATAACTGGCGAATTTCCCAACCCACGAAATGGAATCCGATCAGATTATCTGGCAGCTATGCTTCGTCAGGGACCGATCTTGCCTTTTACGTCTGAAATTGTGTATTCTCAATCCTTTCTGTGAATTGCTTTGCAGTACAAAGGGAAGAACACATTCGAGAATAATTTGAAAGGGTCTATTTTTACACATACCGGGTCATATTCAAACTAGCAGTTCTACATTTTAATGTAAGATCTAAGCAGTTTTTTATGTGACGCCACTGTATATACAGTCTAACTCGGAAATTTAACCAGCAATTCCCGGGTAAAATTTTATCCAGTAAACAGGGGCCTTTAATTTAATTAAAATAAAATGTTAGCGCTCTAAACCTAATGGATTATTAACACGTCTGAATCAATAAATAGGTTAACTTCACAGTAATCTAACACACTGTTGTTGCGTGCAATTATAATACAAGTTCTACCTGGTTAGTTGCTCACAGGGCCTTGAAACTCAATGAAAGTGTTCGGGACTGGTGGGCACTTCTGATTAGTACTTGAAAAGAGATAAACTGACCCCTTCGGTAAAGCATCCACGTCGTATTCAGCGGGTGGTTAGATGGCAATGAAACAACCATGGCCTGCGTGGTGACAAAAATGAGAGGAAAGTCAATATCCACTGAATGAAATCGGGGTTGGCAAACCATATGTCGGGGAAAGAAAAGCAGAACATTCCGCTATTTTAAAAATATGGAAAGGAGTCAAACGTCAAATCCGTTATCAACCGTAATTGGGATAGCACCATTAAGTACCGATAGCGGTCCTAATTTCAGATGACGGGGGAAGCTTCGGAAACATGGATTTGAGGTTTGGTTCGTAGAATGTGGTAAGCTTATATCACCCTGATGCTTTGAACAATTTATTACAAGAAGTGGCAAAGTATAAATTAGACATAACTGCACTGCAAAAAATACTGGGACCTCATAAGGATATTCTTTCTAAGAAAACATACACATTATTCTATAGCAGTTTGAATCACGAAACACACGAACTAGGAACTGAATTCTTACCCGTATACTTCATCAACCTATGGATTTTAAAACAATTGACGGAGGAATATGCAAACTGACAGTAATTGTTAGCATATGCGGATGATGTCATGCTAATTGGGAGAAGCAAGTCAGTCTCGGAAGAAGTCTTGACAGAATTATTCGTAAACGGATAATCACTCAATTTAAAAAGTAAATACATGATTAGAAGACGCGAAGTACTTCAGCAGGAGGCACTACGAATCCAAATCGATGAAAAACATTATGAAACGGTAAAGCAGTTCAAATATCTAGGATCCTGTATACACCAGAATAATAATATTGATAATAAGATAATAGCCAGATTAGTAGCAGGGAATGCATTAAACAAACTCCAACAGTAAAAACTCTTGAAGAAAAACCGTAAAGAAAGTCTGTATAAGACATTGATACTGCCAGTAAGTTATTGCTGCAAAATCTGGACCCTTAGCAAGCAAAATAAGAGCTGCTGAATAGGTTTGAAAGAAAGACATTCGTAACTAAATACGACAATAGCCTGAGAGGATGGAGACAGCCGATAAACTACGAGATAAGAAAAGTGTCAACGTGGATCAAAGCTTAGAGACTGAGCTATGTGGGCTTTGTATAGAGAATGTCAACTGAAAGAGCAATAAGGAAAGCTCTTACTCAAACATCAGAAGGCCGTAGACCAATGGGTACGCCAAGAAGGCGATTCATGGACAATATCAGAGAAGACTAAAACACAACGAGTACAGAATTTGACCAATCTAAAGAATAACAGGGTCGAATGGAGGCGCGTTGTACAATAGACCAAGGTTCGCAATGGGCTATAGCGCAAGTGTGTGTGTGTTTGTCAACGGCACGTCTCTTTCATTCGAGCCACTAGAGTTTTGTCTACGTGCTCCAGGAAAGACGACGTGTAATAATGAACTTGCTCCGATGTTAAAACCCTAACTGCAGAGCGCATGTCGGCATTCAAGCCTTCCGGCACCATCCCCCACTAAAGCGATGCGTACGAAAGTCAACGACGGTGATCTTAAAAAACAAAATTCTACCAAGGTAACCTAAAAATTTAGAATACCCTAACATACATCCTGATTTAGTGGCCATGTTGATAACCTCCAAAGGTATTTTAAATGAATAGTAGTAATCGTTCTTACATCACAATCGAAAGTATTTTATACAGTGTGTTTAGCAGAGTAATCCCCTATAACTAATTTTCTGATTACCTATAGAAAATACATTATTCCCACATGTTCTAATTCTCTATCGGGCAATTTCGGGTTTCAAATAATTTTGAAAGTTTGCATAAATATGAAATGGTTTTGTTATTGAATATAATAGTAGTACACATATTAATAGCAAATAAACAGCTAACAGAATAGAAAAATAGCAATTAGAGCAGTAACCAAATAGACACTTGCAGAGACTAGACCCAGAGCAAGGGCGAAGAACAGATGAAAACAAGTGCTAGAAGTCTTACGGAGAATGAAAGTTACTAACTGTTTTATCAATGTGTAACCAAGGGGGTTGATAGCAAACCCTCTGACCACCAGTTTAACGTGCTGCCACTTCTTTGTGATATAGAGGTATTTTTTAACCCGTAGATCACTATTTGCACGTAGGGAATTGTAACGCATCTGCTGACCACTATTAGTAACGTAGGGGTTGTAATGTTGAGTCTTTGGTTAAATAAAACACCCACAAATGATAAATTGGCGTATATTAAAAGAAACTAAAAATTCGGATCAGTTACAATTGATTTTCCAAATATCTGATCAGTGATCTTTTGACGGTAAACTTCGTAAAAAGGTTTGATCAATAATGCTTAAATTTATTACATAAATTCACCCTGGAACGGAAGAATACTCATAGCAGCCCTGCCTTTAGTTGGTTAATAAAATATCATAAAGATTGATCTTCGTCCAGAGCCGTCGTTCTTCCTGGGAGTGGTTTATTATTTATTTTAAGCGGACGCCCGAAAGTATTATTGAATCCGGAAGGTATTAGGCTGGTTTTTAGATGCCCGTGGCTTCTTTGGTATTCCTTTATTTTAGAGTGGCCTGGCACTGCACTAGTCACTTATAATTTAAATAGTACTTTCAAGTTTGATTTAAGTTGTTTTGCGCGGCACGCGGCATTGCGCTGAAGCGTGGTGCGCCCAAAAGCGGCTTACGCTGGTAATTAATTTATTATCTCGCGGGATCTAGGAACGAACTGCTGTCCAATTCGCGCTCGCCCAAAAGGTGTCTCGAACTTTTTGTTGCCAACTTGCATTTTTTACTTATACGTCGCGGGCTCTTGCATTTGCATATTTTGCATTTCTCACGAGGTGTTGTACGTGAGTGCCAATTCTACAATAATTTTGCGCTTCAATTTCCCTGAACGCGCTTTTGATTAACTAGCACCAGATGTAATATAATATTTTCTTCGCTGTTACAATGTAGCCTTTTGCGTTCTCCATAAATTAACTTTACAGGGTTGGCTTCCACTTATTCTTTCCTTCCTGAGAATTTAGGTAAATTAAAATCTATATGATTTATTATAAACGCAATTTATTGCCGTTTGTTCCAAATGTGCATGATAGTAAACAAAGAACGGAAGTAATTTACAAATCAAAGAAACAAAAAACCTATAAAAGAGTAAAGAATAAACCACCCTATATAATGAAAGTCACTAGATCAACATTCTAAGCATAAGGTACCGCCATTAGTAATTTTTATATCTATCTTTGTACAATTTTCTCAATGTGGGGACAAAAGGCAGTGACAGCCGGGATACAGCTGCTCTGAATAGCTCGGTCGATGTTAATCCGTACCAGTCCCTCAGATTTTTTAGCCAGGATATACGTCTGCGACCTGGATAGCGGCGGCCGTTGATTTTGCCTTGCAACACGAATTGTAATAAACTGTATTTAGTGTTTCTTATGATATGACCTAAATATTGAAGTTTGCTACTTTTTATTGCATTAACACATGCTGATGTTTTCTGCATTTTTTCTAGAAGGCATTTGTTGCTCACTCTATCTACCCAGAGAATGCGCCACATTTGCCGATATGTCCACATTTCAAATGCTTTTATTCTTATTGCCTCTTTGTTTAGAGTCCAGGTCTCTGCTCCATAGAATAATACCGAGAATACATAGTTTAATACGAATTTGTTGGTTTCATGTTCATGAAGGCTGCGCGTGCGGCTTCAATACGGCACTTGATTTCCTGGATACAATCGCTACGGTCGTTTAGCATTGATCCTAGGTAGCGGAATTGGGAAACATTTTCAATAGTTTGGTTGTTATGTTATAGTGCCATTCTAGGGATAACCGGGTTTCTAGTTAGTGCCATTGACTTAGTTTTCTTAACGTTTATTTTAAGTCCGTATTCGTCAGTAATTGTTGAAATTTTAGTTAGCATAGCTTGTAATTCTAGTTCGGATTCTGCTATTAGAACCGTATCATCCGCACAGCGGATCGATGTGATTATTTTTCCGTTTATTGTTATGCTCCCGTTGGAATTTTCGTATGCTCTTTTAAAAAATATTATTATTAAGAAAAATTATAAAAACACTATCTGCATGTCAAAAATAAATTACAATGGAAAGATGCAGCTAATATGATGGTTATATAAGGGAATTGTTTGTTTGTTGGTTATGGACAAGGTCTAGGCATTCGAAGTTGTTACGGTATCAAACTGACTTATCGACACTCACGACTGTGTGAGTACCAAATAAGTAGACAAGTCCGGGAAATGCGCACGCTCACCCTGGAAATCGTAAGCAACAGGCTAAAGGCCACGGCTCAGATACGCTTAGGGAGGGGGCGGGGTTTTAAAACGAGACACCGCAGGGCAAGCGTGTCGAGGTATATATTGTTATGATACATGATGCAGGAAGCTTATCCATATTAAAGAAATATAAAAAAATGAACTAATAAATTTGAACAGTTACAATAATTAAATCTTAATGGATATAAAATTTTAGATTTCAATGATGAAGGTAATAGAAACAGAGCCCTTGTTGCGTTATTCATTGTGATTCATTAAATACTGGTAGGCTAATTTGAATGTATTGAAATTAATAGTTGGATATAATAAAATCAAACCAAGGTTACATTGACAATTGTGTTTGTTAAGCAAATTTTGTATTAGTATTATTAAAAAAATAACTAAAATAGTGTGCATAAATAATCGTTACTATTAGATATAAAAATTTGTTTAAAACAGTTACGTAAATAGAACTCAAGAAAACAGATGTAATGTAAAATTTGGCTAAAGCAATATTGAAAATAAAACGAATTTCTGCTTGATTTTTATATAATTTGAATATGGTAATATGAAGTGGTGAATGAGAAGTTATTAATACAGTTATTTGAATATCGGAATACAATAAATAATAATAGTTGATGGAAATTGGATTTATTGGTACAAGCAACATTTAAGAAGAGGTAATTTTACAATAATTATTAATTAAATTGATGCATGGTGCTTGAGACCTCTGAGTATCTGAAAATAAATGGGACAGGGTTATAATTGGAATCAATCAAAGGAGACAAACTTACCAGGACAACAGATCGTGTGACGAGGATATCTAGGGGTTGCTGATAGCTGTGATGGTTGTATCCAGAAAGAGCAGTAGCAGCTAGGGGGAACAGTGATATCTAGAACGAGTCAGGACTGGATTTTGGAGCCAACGTCAAATTGACAGGTCAAAAAGGGGTTTGCTGTTGCTGAATGCTGTGGTTTGTTCGAGACGGAATACAGTGGTGAGTGTTGTTTTTGGTGAGGACATAAGCAACTAATACAGGTTTGTTAAGATAAGTTAATAACTAAATGTTGAATAACAGTCAATTTTGAAAGCAAGTGACATAAACTGAGGTTAATTGCATAACGTATTTGAATGGTAGTGAATGTCAATGTGAGATACATTTGTCAGTACACCTTGTTGAATTAATTAGAAAGTCAAGTTTGATATTTAACGTCATTGATAGTCAGAGAATTTAAGGTTAAAATTTTTAATGCTTTAAAAAGTAGCAGACTAGATTTGATGAACCCAGCCCTGAAAAATAAGAGTTCTCGATAAAAAGTAAATATCATTGTGATATTTAGTTAATTCAAAGAGTCAAGGCATAGTTTACTTGGTAAGCTATAACACAATTAATGGTTGATTATCTAACGTAATACATGCTTGGCATCTAAAAGGTGTGTCATAGCAATATATAGGGTGTTACCAAATAAATGGGGGCCACAAGATCCAAGTCCAAGAGACCCACGTTCACCCGGACCTTGAGGACCAAACGGGGCGAATGCTGCTACTGAAAGCCACATGGCAACGATAAGCACGACGACCTACCTGCAATGCTCATTCGCCACTTCCGGGCCTCACCTCACATCGATCGTAACATAGTGGTCAGTCACCTTGTTAGCAAAACTTGCACAAGACACAAGGGACAAATCATAAGACGGTGCAGTTAATACATCTATTGGGCCACTTCACATGATCAAACAATTCACTCACAGTGGTACCGTTGTAGTCGGTACGTTTGGGAAACACCTAGCTGGGAAACGCTCTACTTAAGAACGACGACGCACAGCTGAGCCGAACAACAAATAGAAATCGGTTCTAGTAGAAAAAAAGAAAGTCCGCTTATTCCTCAACAAGTGTCACGCGCAAGCATGGAATTTGTATTTCAATTCGAGTCACTAGAGCGTACTGACTTACAGCATTGAATTATAGCACACAAACGCTAAATTTTGTACCAGAGTGTACTATGCATCAATTAGGCGTCAGGCGCCGAATTAAAGGGTTAATTGACAAGAACAAGCATTAAATTGCAGAACACAAACATGAAATTTGTACCAGAGTGTACTATGTATTAATTAGAAGTGAGGCGCCGACTTAAAGAGTTAATTGACAAGAACAAGCATTAAATTGCAGAACACAAACGTTAAATTTGTACCAGAGTATACTATGTATTAATTAGGCTTCAGGCGCCGACTTAAAGGGTTAATTGACAAGAACAAGCAATAAATTGCGGAACACAAACGTTAAATTGGTACCAGAGTGTACTATGTATTAATTAGGCGTCAGGCGCCGACTTAAAGGGTTAATTGACAAGAACAATCACTGAATTGCAAGACCATGTGGGCGAAACAGTTTATTTACACAGATTTACCTTGATTATCATCATCATCATCAACCAGCCTCTAGAGTCCACTGCTGGACATAGGTCACCCTTGATTGTTTCCATAGCTTCCTGACCTGGGCAACTTGCATCCAGTTAGTGTGCATACGTTTCAGATCATCATGCCACCTAGTTGGTGGACGACCCCTATTTCTAAATGCATCTTGTCGCGGCCTCCATTCCACTATCTTCTTGGTCCATCGGTTATCGTGTCCCGTCCAGTTCCACTTAAGAGTTGTTAATATTTCTACGGCATCTGTTAGTTTTGTTCTTCGGCGTATTTCCACGTTTGGCACTTTGTCTGTCAATGATAACCCCAACATTGATCTTTCCATTGCACGTTGTGCAACTCTTAGCTTATTTGCCCTCTTCTTAGTGAGTGTTAGGGTTTCAGCGCCAAAGGTCACAACGGGTAGCACACACTGATTAAAAACCTTTATTTTTAGACATGTTGGAAGTGCCGATTTAAAAATGTTGGTTAGCCGGCCAAAGGCTGCCCACGTCAACCCTATTCGTCTAGCGATCTCACTGGTCTGTTTATCGCGGCTGATTCGTATTTCGTGACCCAAGTATTTGTAAGAAGCTGTTTCTTCGATTTGGTTTTTATCAATATATATACCGCCACCAACTACTAGGTTTGTCATTACTTGGGTTTTTGTTAAGTTAATTTTCAGACCCATCTTTTGAGATGCCGTGTTCAGCCTTTGTACCATTGTTTTTGGGCCTTGATAGCTAGCTCAAACTCCAGATGGATGCCCCCTTGGCAATTACACGGATATCAGCGTGGCCGTTGGATGGTCACTCAGGTGAAGAATCCCGTCTCACATATGGCGAACAAAATGGGCTTCAACAGCCTCCCTAAGAACTGATGCCCACAACGAACCCGCGAACGGACATGGCCATGCAACACAAGTGCTCACAACCTTTGCCAAGAGCCGTCTGTCTCGGTGCGAAAGAAATCGATAGTTGTTATCAACCTTGCTCCCACTGAATATGCTTCTTGAAAATATTAAAACGAACGCTGTAATCAGCGCCCAGACAGGCAGCTGAAAAATGCTAGGCTCGGGTCAAGATTTTTGTGTGATGTGGAAAGCTACTGTATAAAAGATACTATAATGCCGAAACGAGTCTGAAATACAGGCGGACTCTCGAATTTGGTACCAAAACTGCTCTAAATGGTTATGTAGTTAACTGAATTACGGAAAGACTATAAAATGGCCTGACAAAGCACTAGGTACCTAACACACCGACTGTTGCGATCACATGGTCAAAGTTCTATTTAGAATCTTGCCGAGACTAAGGAGTTCTAACCATGGCAAGAGATATTTTACATACTACACATCGGAGTAACATGGGACTCAAAGTTTTACATTACTATCGAGTGATGGTATTCTGTAGAGGTTTTCTCCACAGCGGCAATAGTAACAACAGTCTGCTCAATTTTAGTCAAGTTGCTGATTGGCTGTTGTGATATCCTCAATTTTTAGTCGCCCATTGAATATTTTTAGCAGTTTACAAATATTTAGTTGCAAAGTATTACTAGTGTCAAAATAAGATATTTATATTTTATAGCTTATCAAAATTCAGCTATTGAACACGGCTAAAGTATAAAAAAATTCTATAGTTCATTCAGATTCAAAATAGAGCAACACCTGCAACCCAAGTTAAAAATATCAGCAGTAAGTTGATTGCTAATATGACTATTAACATTTAAATCAGAGAGACATGTGCTATTTGCAGTCTTTATTATTCTCATAATCAATGTCTCATGCCTTTAGTATCCATTTTTACTTCCTTTTACAATAAAGGAAGTATTGGATTTACCCCAAAAATTCGAAATTGAGTTTTCAACAGATCTTCACGTTTTAGAGTCCCCTGAACCCAAAAAACATATTTTTTTTCATTGGTCTGTCTGTCTGTGTGTGTGTCTGTCTGTGTGTGTGTCTGTGAACAGAATATCTCAAAAACCAAAAGAGGTATGGCGTTGAAACTTCATATATAAGTTTTGTGTACTATGCAGATGAGACACCAAGCTTTTGAAGAAAATCGCATAACCGGAAGTAGGTGTTTACTCTTTTGATTTTTCAGTTTTTTTCGATTTTTTCAAAAACGGCTCTAACGATTTTTTTTTAACTTTACATTTTTGTTACATTTTTAATGTGATAGGTGATTTTCCAGTTGAATACTTCTAAAGTGTTTTTTTTTGTTTTTTTTCTATTTTTTATATTAACTCCTATTTTAAATAAAACACCCGATATATTATTACATTTTTGAATTCACCTTAAAATTCTAGAGAAAATTTGTCTCTTCAACTAACGCTCTATTTTGTACCGTTTTTGTAGAATTTGTAAAAAAATTAAAATTGAAATTTTTGACTAATTATAAGATCACTGTAAAAAGGAAGTTGTGTGAGTGTATCACACCAGATTTTTATATAGAGGATTGTCCCTCGTTGGTTTAATTGCTCCTGCAAACACCAGAGGCTCTGTAAACGTCGACAAAAGCTAACAGGTGCGTAGATAAAAGTTTAGTGATTTGTGCTGTCAACTCAGTAAATTAGTAAAACACTAGATAATAATTTGTTAATTTTTTTAAATATTTTTAGTTATTCGTTACAAAAAACGTTGTACCTAACTCCTTCGGGAAGAATTTTCCCGAATGCGCACTACATGCAGCACTCCCTTCGGTCGTGCTGCAAACAAAGTGCTCATTCTGGAAAATTGCCTTCCCGAACTTGTTAGGTAAATAACTAAAACAGGATGCTCTATTCGAAAAAATGAAGTTAGGTGCCACCCAGAATTAAATGGGACACCTCATATGATTAGAAATAATTTTAAGTGACGAAGAAGTTGCTTAGGTGACACTTTTATAATTACAAGAATTTTTACTTCCTTTTACAATAAAGGAAGTACTGGATTCACCCCAAAAATTCGAAATTGAGTTTTCAACAGATCTTCACGTTTTCGAGTCCCCTGATCCCAAAAAACATATTTTTTTTCATTGGTCTGTCTGTCTGTCTGTGTGTCTGTGAACAGAATATCTCAAAAACGGAAAGAGGTATGGCGTTGAAACTTCATATATCGATTTTGTGTACTATGTAGATGCGACATCAAGCTTTTGAAGAAAATCGCATAACCGGAAGTAGGTGTTGACTCTTGTGATTTTTCAGTTTTTTTCGATTTTTTCAAAAACGGCTCTAACGATTTTTTTTAAACTTTACTTTTTTATTACATTTTTAATGTGTATTGATGTGAGAGGTGATTTTCCAGTGAAATACTTCTAAAATGGGTTTCTTTTGTTTTTTTTCTTTTTTTTATTAACTCCTATTTTAAATAAAACACCTGATATATTATTACATTTTTGAATTCAGCTTAAAATTCTAGAGAAAATTTATCTCTTAAACTAACACTCTATTTTGTACCGTTTTTGTAAATTTTCTAATTTTTGAAAATTTTTTAAAAATGCTTCAAACTTAAAAATAATTTTTTTGGCTAATTATAAGATCACTGTAAAAGAAAGTTGTGTGCGTGTATCACACCAGATTTTTACTTAAGGAGTGCCATTTGTCACATATTTTAGATGGTCAATTTATTTGAAATCACAATTAGCAGAGGACTTTCAGGTAGCACAATTTTTCAATGAAATCTGAAGATCCGGAGAAATCTCGGAAGATTTTTTCGCGATTACAATACTTTTTTCGTCTTTCAGACGAGGGAAGTAAAAATGTAAGAAGAAAAATAAAGCACCTACATACCAATTTTATGCAACACAATAAAAATAATTAATATTTTTTTTTATTATTATCGTTATCAAAACTATGTAACTAAATGGTATATGGGACAGTTTATTAGAATTCTCCAGAGTAGTTTCAGAAATTAGTTGAATAAAATCAGCGACTTCCATCTCTCTTTAAACGGGATTTTTGTGAGTTTATTAATTCGTTTACTTAAGCTCAGGTTGCCTGTTCCAAAAAACAGGTTCGGTGAAGTTAGATTTCAATCTGTGGAAAGAAAAGCGATTAATCGCCCAGTCGTACGCATATTTAATTGGTAATTTGTAATCAGTTGCAGAGGTGTTACACAAAGCGTAAACTTTCAGCTTAATTATTGTCATTTATCTTGCCGTTAGAAAATGGAGGAAGTGCGGGATTACGAGGCGCTGGTTGTCTAATTCAAGCGCAGTCTAACCACTATAGGCAAATTATTTAGTTGCAGTTGTAGTAATGTGGGAGACGTACTATGCTCTTACTATCTTGGTATCTTTCATCAATATAGTTTAATATCGCCTATTTTGTATTTTAGCAGAATTAAATGTATTTAAATACATCAAAATGCTCTAGCGAATTTTTTGGATTTATTTCTGATCTTATGATGTTCTGAAATAGAACAGTAGGAATCAAATGAACAACTGCTAGCTGCTAGGGTGCTTGCTTTTTGTTTTTCATTGTTATTTCACTTTTGCATGTACTGCCAAGACGGGACATGGTCACCTTCTAGATCCGTAAGGTGTGAAGTGTTTATCTACTTACAGATTGTAGATTTTACATGCTTTTGCAGTTTTTGTGTTATCCACAATCTGTACTGTAGAAGGCTGAGTAGACAAAGAGGGCATTGCTTGACCTCTTGTTCAATGATTTACACCACTTCTCATTTATTGTCTTCTTAACGAATTAATTTTTTTAAATTAAATTTTTAATTTTAGCTGTTAACAGTAATTGGAAATAACGATAGCGTTCTATATATGACATTAACATACTCTCAATTTTTAAAACAAAGTCACACTTTGTAAAGAAGATCGTTAAAATAACGACCACCTATTTCAAAGTATTTTCATACTAAATGTAACACATTTATTATAAAATTTCCCACTTAAAAACTAAAATATGAAATTGTAGATATTAATGAATATAAGCTAGTATAGAGTTGTCCAAACTGTTTATATAGGGATAACTGCAAAAAAATTGCATAAACTAAATAAAATTAAAGTCATAATAATTAATCCAAGTTATTGTTTAAAAAAACCTTATAATTTCGCTTATCATGACGTTTCAGAGATTACTGATGCGCACTTTAAAAGTTGTTATAAAAGTTAAGAAAGTCTTTACTTTCATAAAAAATAATTTTTAAGGTGAAATGCCAGTTTTCAAATCAATATATTGTTACCGCATAAAAACTACTTTACTACAAGGACGTCAAATCATTACAACACAGTTTTCTACATTACAAAATCGGGAAACTCTCGGATCTATTGCCCCAATCCCCTTACGATGGGCTGTAACAAAGGTTGCTGACTAAGCTGCAGTGGGAGCGGTGGTTCTTTACGATACTAAATTAGGTAAACGAGATAAAGATGTTGATTGCTAAGCGCCATCACTTTATTTACTAAATCGGGAAAACAACACAGGTGAGCTCACTCAGAAAGTGGAAGAAATTACCCACCTTTGTACTTCTACTTTAGTAATGGTTGAGCGTCAAACACCAACAGCTGAGTCAAATTTACCTCGACTTACATTAGCTTACAGCCATCCGAATCCATGTATATCGGACAAATACACAAAATACACATGCAAACATCATCAGTCCATTAATGAAAAACACAAAAAATTTAAAATGAACTATATTAATGTAGAAAAATATATAGGTGACTATAACTATTAAAAGAATTACTCGCTACAGTTGGAAATACTCGCAAAAAGTACTAACTACCTACGTTTAGCGGAAAATCATTGACGCCGCATTGGTTTTTATTTAAGTTTAAAAAAACAATTGGAAAATACAACTAGAACTCCATTCAAAGTTACTCCACCGGTAACTAGAATTATTTTGCTCATTTCATTGGTTTTTAATATTTAAACTTTAAGACCACTTTTATCGATTTTTTCAGATGTAACATATTGAAAATTTCGTATCATTGAAAACGACCGAAAAAGTACTACTAAAATCAATAATAATAAATACAGGTTGTCGTTTAAAAAGAAGTGGATGACGTCATAACTTTTAAAACCAATGACGTAGCAACATAACAGTGGTTGTAGTGTATGTCCTACAATTAAAATCTCTATACCCTACCAATATTTTTTCACAAAAATTAATATTAACAAAGTTAATGAATTTATCCGTTACTTTATTTCCACACTGTATGAACTGACACAGTACCTTTGAAGGAATGCTCTAGTGTCGTTGTACAATTTACTGCAGGTCGCGTCTAAGCTATTGCTCTCAAGAGAACGACAGGAAACTGCATGGGGGCGATAATTAAGCAGGTCTGAACGGCATTATATTTCCAGGATGGGTTAAAATGAAGCACGTACGGCAGTTTAGCTCACAGATGTCATAACTTTTAAAACAAATGACGTAGCAACATAAAGGTGGTTGTAGTGTATGTTCTACAATTAAAATCGCTATACCCCATCAAATTTTTTTATAAAAATTGGTATTAACAAACTTAATGAATTTATACGTTACTTTATTTCCACACTGTATGAACTGACACAATACCTTTGAAAGAGTGCTGCTCTAGTGTCGTTGTACAATCAACTGCCGGTCGCGTCTAAGCTATTAATTGCCCACAAGAGAACGACAAGAAACTGCATGGGGGCGATAATTAAGCAGGTCTGAACGGCATTATATTCCCAGGATGGGTAAAAATGAAGCACGTACGAAAGACAGGATTATGGTACGAAATTCGTAACTCCATTACAACGGCACCTCACAGGCGAGGTTTCCATTAAAAATCCGCTTCGAGAGTAATTTGAGGTGCCAACTCCACGCTACAAACGATCTCGTAGCTAAACATTTATTAACACGTCACTTACCACATGTCAACAACCAACACCTCTGGACAGTGCCGGCCGTTGAATGATTGCTCCGGGGTAAAATTCTAAAGCCAAAGGACTCCGGGCAGGCGTTACTTAATGGTGTAATCTTGAATCAGCAGTTTACCTGGAACCTCAGGGGAAGTCGTGGCCTGTATGGACGATGAAATTACAATAGGTCGGCAGGCAACGGTGACATTCTCGAATGCGATAAGGCACCTTGCCTCATATGGCATGCGAGGAAAAAGCTAAATTTAGATTTAAAACGTTGATTTTAACTACGCTGGGAGACGTTAATATTCGAAATGAAAGGAATTGGGTTTTGAAACTTCACTGAACTTTTAATTTGGACGTAACTGAACCGGAAAAAAACCACTAAAAAACGGAGAACCGGCTGAAAAGTGAATGTCCTTACAATATAATTTAAAAAGAAATGAACGAGAATCATTCCATCTAGGGTTAAACTCACATCTAATATATAATTGGAATTTTAACCCTAAAAAATGCACATTAAGTAGGTAACACATGAACATTTTAATATTTATATAAAATGACTGAATTGACAAGTTGCCTTCGATACAATCTGCCAAAGTACTATACTGTCTGGCTGGACGATTTCTACTAATTTTTAGTTTTTGCCATAACCGCTCAATCAGTCGTGACCAAACCAAAATTACACGAATGGTTGCACGAAACTGCATAACTGTTCTGAACACAGCAAACGCTTTGGCGTTATAAAAAGTCGGAAATGCAGTTTAGTAAAGGCTTTCTGCCAGATCGATATAGGCACCTTATTTCGAGAACCTATCGGGATGATTTCTGCGCCAGTTTGTGTGGAATATTAAAGCTAAGAACTAAAAAGCTTTTGGGAAATATATGTACTTTTTTATTTGTATGTGTTTTTCGATTTGTATTCGGGATATCAGTAATAGCCGCTAAACGGTCGCATAACTACGCAGATTAGATGGTGTAGTATTATCATGCTGGGCTGTTAATGTTAAGGTCGAGAGTTTGAATCTAGCTACCGGCAAACGTTTTTAACAGTTATCGAAAGGTGCAGATAAAAATTTATATCCTTCATCGCCATCATCCACATTATCGGAGCTTTCTGTCCCACTCGTCGCTAACGTTATCAATACCATAAAATCGGTGGTCTCTTTGTTCGCGATCTCCTCCGAATAGAGTGGACCGATTGAGTTATATGATAGCTTAAAAAAGTATGAAAAAGTAAAGTAAAATTAAATTATATTTAATTTAATTAGATCATGTAATTAGCAAAGCGAAGCGTAACTCGGGTGATTCATCATTTTATTGATATGTCGCTGACTCGATGTTAAGCGTTTTGGGTTCTAAATAATTAGTTCTCGTCCCAAACGACGCATGGCAAAAACTACACCATCTCAAACGCTGTTCCGAAGTATCGATAAGGAGTTTGCACTTTCTCACTTTCTTATGTGTGTTACGCTCATTTTGACATTTTCTTATTTATTGATTGAAATAAATTAGTCAGATTTGGTTATTTGCTTTATTTTCCTAAAAATACAATACTTTACTTGGGATAGGCAACTTTGTTAACATCTACCTTTAATTTCAAACTTAATGCTACACTGCTGTTATCAGTTCATAGCACTCTGCATTCTTTAGTTTTTACATTGGCCAACTTTCCAATTTTTGGGAATTTTTGATAAGCTGAATTGGGCTGGTTTGGAGCATTTTTCGGTCATTTTCCTGGCAAGTCTTGCGTTGTGAAAGTTGGAATTGCTTCCTATGGGAGCTAGTCTCGCGGCTTTTGGAAGCCATCTTCATAGTTGGAAGGATTTAGAGGTTCCGCATCCCCTGCTGGAATGTTCCGGAGATTGGTATTGGTGTCTCCGGCATTCGTTTCGTCACAGACGGATTTCTTGGGACGTTCACACTTCGCACGCTTGGCTTAACGAGTTGGCTGCACAACATCTTAAGGTTCGTACATGGTGTTTGCCTACGTTTCCCTCTTTTGAATGCCGTAATCTATTTGGGAAAATTTGTACTTTTAGCCTTTAAAAATCTGGTTTAAAAATCTGCTTTAAAAATCTGGAAATGGATCGTATTTGCCATTGATTTCTGGATCCACCCAGGAAAATGCTTTGTTAATTGGAATTGGTTCGCTTACCTCGTTTGGGTACTATGTGTATTGAGGCATTTGGTACTGGCATCGCCTACTCGCCACCCTCCCTGCGACGCTCGCTATGCTGTCGGAAGTCGGCCCCTGCTCCGTATGACCTTGGCGCACCAGGTGCTTCGGAGAAGCTGTTGGCCTGTGTTCGGCCCTGGAAAGCAGCATGTGTGAATCGTTTGTAACATGACAAGGTGTGTATATGTGTACTAGCGTAACAACCCTTAGCTAATTGTAGGCATTTCATATAGTAGTACTTGCATTGTAGGATTATTTGTGTGTAACTTGCATTAGGGCATATTTTGCTTACCGTTGGATTGCAGTAAATGTGATGAAGCCCGTTTTGAACTGGGCCCTGTAACATGACAAAACATTCATATATGCTGTTGAACTATTTTAAGACAGTTTAGCTTACCTAGATCATAGGCTAGCTGTACTCTTACACAACTTTGGACACTGCATTTGACAACTTAATTGCAGAGGTTAGTTTCTTGAATGTCATTAGGGTGTAGGGTTGTAACTAGTGAACAGCTCACGGTAGTTTAATGCTCAAATTTCGGGTATTCGTAAAATCAATTTTGGTAATTTGTTATTTTAGCTTTTGTTAGGAGCATAATTGAAGCCGTTGCTTTTATTAGTCATATATAAGAACTTGAGTTTAAAACAGAAACCGCCACGCCCTGTATGATCATACAACCGTAACAGCGGGCTTCGAGCCTTTGAAATCTTGATGTCACATTTAAATTGTAAGCTAACATTTGGGGTTGTAGTTAGCATTTTTGCTTGCATAGCTCTAGTTTTCGCAGCACTCTGCCTCACAGTATGCGTGCGAATCATTGTACTTGTGTTGCCAATTGGGTAGCAACTTATTTTCTTTATTCGTGATAGATTATAGCCCAGGATGTCCTACTTTTAGCCTTTGATTGATTTATATGAAATGTATTGATGCAGTGCCTTTGCCGATTTTAACGTGTTTATTGTTGATGTACTGGTTTGTATATTGTTATTTGTTTATTGCTGCGCTTTCGATTTGTTCGTATAATGTTTGATTTTGTTTGATGATTTGCCTGTTTGTGTTTGATTTGCTCTTGTGTTATTTTGTGTGATGCACTATAGTACTGAATCTATTAATAAAGCTGTGATATTTTTATTGGTCGTTGCTATTTTGTTTTTGACTTGCTGGTTTTTATCTTCGACCTTGTGTACGGTCCGGCACAAGGATTGGATCTGAGTCTAGGACCTGGCGCCCACTCCTTTCTTTTTTATGTATTCTTTTCAGCATAGTTGGAACCCCGACCCTCGCGACTAGTTAGCCCATTAGGCCGACAGTTACCAGCCGGCAAAATATCTAGTACAACTTTCGCCAAAAGGTAAGGCCGACCCTCTATCTTCCCTTACATGTGTTACACTTAAGCATATTGTATTATGGAATTGTAACTATTCGCGAAGCCAGTCCTACGCTGGAGCGTATTGTGCATTTTAATTTGTGTGTGTGTTGCGATGGCCTACCCGCAGGGAGAACAGAGTTTCAACTACGAAGCATCTTTAGTTGTACGCAGCCTCTGTTGAGAGCTGCACGTGTTTGCGACTCATGGTACGCAAATTCCTCCAAGACAGCATAAGTAAAAGCGGCACAAAAGGGCCTACCGTAAATAGTTTGCTGCACATAAGTAAAAAGTGCAGCAAGCCAACGTTTGTAATTACTCTAACGCATTTTCGAAATGTACCGGCGAGTACACAAAATTTTGTGCTATATTGAAATCGTCTATTTTGAGGAACTAATTTACACCACATTAAAAGGTGCTTTTTCCACAAGTTGTGATGTTAATCATACAAGCGGCGCCCGACCTAGCAACCGGGGGTGCCTAGTATTATGTGTTGTGCCGTTCAAAGCAATGACGCAATCTAAGACGTGCTTAATACAAGGGTGTCAAGCACCCAGTTTCAGGTGAAGGTAAATTTGCAAAGTTTTATATTTTCAAATGTTTCGATCTTGGATAAGCTTTCCGAAAGCTCTATTTCAGAGCTTTATGTTATCTTTATAGTTTTGAGCAAACACAACACTTTTCACTGTACGTAATCTTCCTTGGGTGGTTTATAAACACTTTAGCGATTCACACGTTTAATTGGAAGTAAAAATGAATACACTTTATAAACAACATTTTTTTTAAATTTATAGCAACTTAAATAATTGTGTGTAGTTAATTAATTGCATTAATAAGAAGTTATTTGTTGTTTATTAGATCTCAGAAATACCTGTAAATATGTCATTATTAGTTTTAAGTGTTACGACGCTCGACGAAATTGTTACTGTGCTGCGGTTGAATTGGCGCCGATTTGGCAGAAATTTTGGATGGTTATAGTTTTCCAGTCAGCAATAATATTCCTTAGGTTAGTTCTGGGGTTTGGAATATTTCTTTGTGAGTTGTGTCAGCTCAACCTGGCAAACATCCCTAAAAAGTATAATAAAATAAAAAGTTTTATAAGATTGCAAAAATGGTGCTATTAGATGCAAATGAAGTCGTAGAAGCGATTTTAATAGTCATTAATTATAAAAAAGAATTGTAATTTCTTCATACAGAATAGCTTAAAATGTATATAATAAGAAACTAATGTATATGTTGTATCAGTGTTACTTATATAATTATTAAAATAGAAGCTAATACTTCAATAATTCCACAATTAAGGCATAAAATACTGGAATTAGGTCATGGGACGTGGTAAAATTATTTTTGCAAAGCAAGCGATTTAGTGGTGGCAATTTTAATTTCACACTATTTAAATCTGTTTAGTTAAATTAGGAAATACGTTTTTTTGCTGTATACTTTAGAACCAATTTTAGTGGTAGGGTAATTTAGCGACTAATCAAATTAATGCGATAGCATTTGTTTTAAAACAAAATGCAATTACTAATATAAGCGTTCGCAGAACTGAGCTCACACCTTTTTTTATATTTTGCCAGTGTAAGGTAACATGCTGATTTGTGTACAGTAAAATACAAATGATTGAGCTGTTTTTACAACAAGTTGTGTTAAGAGCTGAGTTGTAAAAATAATTAAATAGTTTTGACGCTTACCTGTATTTATTGCATTTGGGAGCTGACTGTTGAACGCACCAAGGTTAAAATCTAATCGCTGCAACAACCTGAGGCAATCTCTGAGGTAACACAGTCTATTTGGTTATCTACACAAAAAAAGAAATAGATTGATAACAACGAGACAACCTGTAGAGCGCTAATTATGCAAATCTGGTGTCCAACATAGAAGATGAAACGGCTAATAAACAGTTGGACAGCGAAGGCTTACAATTCCGAGTATGCGAGAAAAAGGCTTTTCGTATGCCATGTCTGCAGCGACGATCTTTAAGCAGCCATATAGCATTTGATAATAAAAATTGGAGCGGAGGATAGCAGCGGTGTGTGTTAACGAGAGAATAAGCAAGGTAGGGTTACGTTTATATGCTTTTAAATTTTAATTGTCCATTTTTGCTGTCAATTTCTGGTTTTTGAATTAAGCAACTAGTTGTGTATTTAAGTGAAGCTACGTTAAAGTAAGAAACTTTCAAAGCCTGAGATAAATTTAAATTCATATTAAAATATTGTGATGATCTCAATGGCATCTTATAATTAAATTATTTAAAAACGGCGCTAATTATTTCCACTTTTGTAAATTTTCCCGGCTAATATTTTATTAAACTTTTTATAATAATTAAATGACTCTATCTCAGGGTTAGGTCGCTATCTCCAAGTTAAAACTACTAATTTGTAATTATTAATTATTTAAAGTCTCATTAAACATCTAATTGTAAACACTGTATGCCGCTATTTAACTAATGGGAATTAACCAGTGCGGTATTTCTAACTGATAGGACCTACAATAATTCAAGATTGTTTCCTAGCCCAGAATGTACATAAACAGGCTCCTGATTTTAAATTCTTGATGTCCACGCAATTAACACTGTTGCTATGCGATAAAAATCAAATGTAAGTATTCCACTTTATAAAACACTTCTACCGACCCCACGAACCGGAAGTGACGCCCAAATGGACTCAAAACGATGCAAAATCAACTAACACTTTTAGGTGGCAAAGCTGATCTTTTAATGGCGTCTGCAATTAATCTAAAGCTACCTGTCCCAGGTGGACCTCTCACGATGCTGTGGACAAGCCGTAACTGCCGACCTGCAGTTGACTAGGCCCAAATCTTCGCTTGAACCCACCTGATGATCGGCTGCCATTCTCGGAGACCTTCCGAATCGCTTTCGCTGAAGCTGGGGGCCTTAATGTAAGGTTCCGCTGTACCACACGTACGCTGCTTGCTTATACATTTGTACACAAAATTATAAAACTGGCTGGACCTCCGTAGAATAACATTTAAATACCACGGCTGCTACTGCACCAAATCGACGCCACGTATTTATCTATGCGGAAGCCCAATGCAAGGGAAAACTTCCACAAATAACCCAGGACGCAATCTCTCAATACAACTTTCCCTTACCTTGAGTATTTAATAGCACATAGAAATCACTTACTTTGGGGGAGCTTCGCAAAACACAAAAAACCTGTTGAAGAAGCCACCCCAATTGTGTTGTTTACAGTTTATGTTTTTGTTGCATGAAATGCCAAGCCTGCTCTAATTTTAATTTGCTTTTTTAGAGAGATAATGCTATTTTAGAAACGTCATACTATCAATTATTTTCATGGCCTATACTATTTTTTAACAAATCTGAAATTAAAATTATTACATTTACTGGACATTTTTATAATAAATATCTGTTTTGTTGGTTATGTTATTAATTATTAACAACTATTGTTTGAAATATAAGGCTACTAAAATGTGTCCATAGCAATACATTGCAGTAGTGCAAGTGTAACATTTTGCGAATTGGTTTTGTTTCAATATTTGAATAAGGGTTTAGAGCAGGCGTACTCAACCTGCGGCCGCGGACCGCGTGTGGCCCGCCAAGCTTGTATGTGTGACCCGAAACCCTCATTAGCAGCAACGTACTTTTGTAAACATCTGGTAATGCAAGTTTTTAAAAGCTTGGGATGCGCGGTAACAATGTGCCAGTCACCAAGACAGGCTGGGCGACACATAGTCTTTTGGAAGAAATGAACAGTAATTTAAGCGATGTTCTTTTATATACCTCGGTGCCATGGCTTAGCAGAGTAAAAGTTCTCGGATCGGTTTTTTTCTTTACCACAAGAAATTACTTTGTTTCTGCAAGAAAACAATCAAGTTTATAGTGAACTTGAAAATAGTGGATGATGGTGTCGTTTAGCTTTTCTGTGCGACATCTATTACGAGGAAATACAGAACCAAGTACTGCATACTTTTACAATTGTGACAAAAACTAAACAAGATGGTATTGATATTTCTCGATAAAACTATACAATAATTTCAAATTGTTTAGCTGCCTGATCTAAAGAATGTTAGAGCAGATCTCAGGATTTACAAAGCATTAAGAATTGTTTGTTGATTGTAGAAAATCCCTGGCGCTTCGAAACAGCAATTATTAAACAACTAGCTGCATTGTGGTATGATTATGCAAAGCTATTTGACGAATTTATGGAGTTCAAAAACTATACGAATCTGGAAGTTATTTGTAAAGAAAAGAGAGAAAGAAAGGATTACGTGGAATTTTGGAAATTAGTGCCTAAAAAATACAAATCTGTACAAAAATGTGCCAATATGCTGCTCACGGTATTCGCATCAACATATCTTTGTGAACCATCTGATTCCAAAAGGAAATATGCAAAGAACGTATACAGAAATGGGCTTACTGATTTTCACCTTGTTAGCTTTTCTCTTACCTTACCTCGCTATAAAAGTGTGCTTGGGGCCCTTCACTAGCTGCAGTGAAGAGGGTGTGTATCCTTTAGTAATAAAATGTCCAAATATCTGGAAGTTAACAAGTTTTATTACTCTCAAGCACACTTATGTAGATGAAAGAAAACTTATAAACTTCGCTATATATACAGTGGGCCAAAAAAACCGGTACAATATTTAAATACTCGTATTTTCAATAGAAGTTTTTGTATAACTTTGTTTAACCACGCACAACTATGAACTAGCATTGTCATTTTGTACTAAAAGTGCTTCACTTCCATCTATAAACATTGAGCTTTTCGATGATAAATAGTCATAAGAAAATATGAATGGTTTACGAGACTACAAAATCTGTACCGTTTTTTGGCGTACTGTGTATGTGCAGCGCATTACAACCCTTGAAACTTTAATGTTTCAATGAAAGAAGCAATTCTTTATATAGATTTATTGATCCTTCTGGTTTTGATTAGTCTATTCTCGTTACATAAAAGGGAACAATTGTCGACTTCAAATTCCTATCTAATAATAATTCGTATTATAAAACGGGGTACCCCACTTAAGCTTACGTCAATTTGACTTTCTAACTACGATATTTAACGTTAATACTAACTCACTGTTATATAATAGCTAATAGCTAGTGTACAATTAAGGGGTTATAAATTGTTCTTACACAAGTTTAACTTTACTTTACTTATCTGGTAATCGCCCCGATTTTGTTGCTATAATTTCCAATTACGAATAGAATCAGATGGTTCCAAAAACAGTATACATACCCTGCAATAACAGGCAAAAAATATGCAGCAAATTCCGTGGTTCCCTAATCAGTCAACGACTTGGAACTATTTTTTCATTGGAAAATGGTACCCGCTCTCAAAATCTGCCTCAAACACGCTTCGTTAGTATCTACATACTATTAACGAAGAACGAGAAATCCCGAGTTTACCACATTTTTACCACGAAATTCTTAATGCACAGCTAAGTTTTTCTCATGTCACCGATTCGAAAACAAAATCCTGTTATTATTTTTCTTTTTTTTTCTTAAAAACCCTTGCAACTCGGATATTAATTTTTACACGTTTCGATTGCGTTTTCCCAACTGACCGTCTATTCACGGCCCTATATAACGTAAACTATTAAAGTTAATACAATAGGCTTTTAACACCTAACAGCCTTGACAACGTATTGAGAGTAGCATGTAGTAATTATTAACCTGATTTGTCTAAAACAGTTAAAAGTCCGTCTCAACATCAAAAATCACACATTTTTAAACAAACGCTTGGATACATTTACGGGTTGAGTTTCATTTTTTACATTATTATATTATGCGGCCAGCGTAACATAGTGAACATATGTGTGTCGCCCGAGAAGAAAAAAGGTTGAGTATGGCTGGTCTAGAGCGATCCTATTATGTAGTAAGTTAGGTATTGAAATAAATTCCATAACTTAAATTAAAAACATGGCTCTATCATTGTAATATGTGTAGTTCTTAGTTCTTTCTAAGTTAATTATCAACTTGTTTAGGTGTTGCTATGAAACAAAATTGTTGTAGTAAATGTAATTGTTTAAGTTAATCAGATAATGCTAAAACTTCTACCAAGAGTTATCCCAGTTTTGTTTGTCTTGTATAGCACAGTTGGGAATGTGTTAGTATCAATTATTGAATAATGTAGAATGGATACAAGTATTCTACACAACATGTTTAAAAAGATAAGTCCGTGCGTTTCATTGTGTAATACTAATTTAACCATTATTTATATATAAAACCGTAACAACTACTTATTTTGTCGATTAAATTAAAATGTTGCATAAGAAAATATCAAAAGCGCAAACACCTACACGAAGTCGAAGTGTTTGCGCAAGCGATGTTTCTGAAGCAACATATTTGAGGGATAACAAACTTCGAATGGTATAAAGGCAATAAGCTTGACTGCTAAACTCAGCTTTGGGATTTATCGAAAATACACTGCCGACATCCCAACTCATTGTCCGAGCAATGACAGTTGCAATTTGAAAAACATCATATCAGTAAAATATAGCATATAATATATTGAAATAGTTTTACTTACTTAAGTTAAGATGGCAGATAAAAATCTGGGCTACCGTGGAATTTATAAATATGTGTTTTATTAAAAAGAGTCAGTCATAACCTAAAAATTACAGATTTGAAAGATTACGTTGACAGCAGTTTTTGTTAACTATATAAAAGCGACCTGTTACTTACAAGCAGTTGGTCGCTAACGCGATAATGACTATTGATGGTTGTTGAAAAAAAAAGCAGAGGCGGAAATTTTTGCAGCAAGACTAGGTTGTTTATAGTTTTAGCTTCTTTGAATTCAATTGTTTGAACTGCTATGGGAAGTTAAATGCGCACCTATTGTAAAAGTATTAAGTTAGAGTGTCCTATTGTTAATTACCACGCATTGTGGAGTAAATTAGAATCACTCAAAAGTAAATTAAAACATTGTTTGGACAAGTCGTTGAACTGATTCCTTACAAGAGCAATTTAAAAGCAGTTTACCGTGCAGCTAAGATCAACAGTGGGACAGCAGGACCGAATTCAGCCCACCAAGCCATTTACAAGCAGTACAGAAGAATTGGACATATGCTAGAAAGCGTAAATTTGCCGAGAGCAGCCGCAACTCAGCAAGCAGCAGCGTCGTATCCCTACTTCGTGCCCGGGGTGGAAGTAAAAGTTGGTAATGGTCCAATTTCCAATTTTTTAAGTTAGTAAATGACCTTATTACATATATATGGTTGTGAGTAAAAAAATATGGATTTTAAAAAAATATTTCATTACGCTCATACATTTTGATATTGTATAACACCTAGCAACAGGATATGTAGGTGTTATCCAAATTATCTAAATCCGATAAACACCTTTTTTATAAAATTTATATTATTATTTCATTATGGTTGGTAAAAGCAATCATAATGGAAGTTTAGATTCTTTCAAGGATTTATTAAAACTGGCATTACCTTCTGTTCTAGAAACTGTAGTTATGCTTGTAATGAACTTATGTAAGATGTAAGTGTATGTTTTACATTACTGCACCATATAAAGCTTCAAGAGTAGTAGTTTAATTGGATCTGAAACTATATTAAATTGTATGCTTGTATTTTTGACAAGCGAATTTATATATTCATAGCCGGCCAGACAAGCTTGATTAAACCATTATTCTATATTCAGATTGTCAAGACTGAACCACTGTTTACGACTTGGAAGTTGGGATCAGTTAAGTCCTGGGCGAGGTCCACTTACGAAAGGACACCGTTGATTAAATTTATATTAGATGGTCATATAATGAATTGTCTGATTCCGTGTAATGGCAGGTTGTTCGCGTGGGCCCAGTGTCGTTTACCTTCGATTATCTGATGGATCTATGCATCTAGACCTTCTATAAACTTGATTGGGGTCTCCGGGCGTCCTAATAGAATTTTGAGTTAAATTTCGGCTAAGTATGTGCCTTGGAATAACATCTGTAAGGTCGGGAACGGATTTAAGGTCCTCCTTTTTGGTTAACTGATTGGCGCTTTCCCGCGGTTAGCGTTCGGAACTTTTCAATGACCCAAGTTTGGCGCGATCAAGATTTCAAACTCTCCTTGAAAATCTTGGCACGAACTGCATTATAAAGCTGATGAAAGTTGTTCATTTTTCCGCGCTTAATAAATAGATATCTGATCGGAGAGCGAAATCGTTAAACCGAATAATAAAGTCCTTAAGCCGCCGTATCGGGCCATCAAATATTAAAATGCACATAAAAAACGCATCAAGTTTCCCGAACTCATAAAATGCGGATCTGAAGTTTGATGCATTAATAGCAGACATAAACATGAAGGGCGAGCCAAAATCGTCCAAAGTTTCATCAACGTTGCATTCGGCACTGCACCACACCCAGTGCAGGATAATCAATCTTAAAACGCATTACTTGGAAATTATGGCGGCGTCAGATTGAATTACGGAAGGGGCTTTTCAAAATATCGCGGTTTCCGCCTAATAACGACCGCGCCATTATAAATTTCATGCCCTTGTTGCAATCACTCCTTGTAGTCTTTATTACCAGCGCCAGATATTTTTAACTTTTCAGCCCCCCGCTAATAATGTTCGCTCCATTTCAATAACCGATGACGAGGGTCCTTAATAAAATAGCGGCAATTAAGTAGTTGTTTGTTTAGAAAATAATAGCGTGTAGCTGTAATTACTGGTTCCCAGGTTTGTTCTAAGTTGGGATAACCTCTACAAACACCTACACCTCTCATATACATAATGAAACGTACACGGGATGTCCTCCATATGCA
Source organism: Agriotes lineatus (assembly GCA_940337035.1). Taxonomy (NCBI): domain Eukaryota; kingdom Metazoa; phylum Arthropoda; class Insecta; order Coleoptera; family Elateridae; genus Agriotes; species Agriotes lineatus. The sequence goes on along the minus strand of CALNHX010009610.1, from coordinate 21,218 downwards.
TGAGGCCCGGTTTGATGCCACTGGGAATAATGGACTCCACACCACCCTATCGATTATTTAGACTACAGAGTAGCTTTGGAACGACTTAATTTCGTTATTTCTCCATTATATGTGGAAATTGTTTCCGTCGTTTATGAAATTGCAAAATGTCCCTAAAGCTACTGTAAAGTAATTTCTAAAATGTTAAAAACAAAAACATAAATATAATGGTTAGTTTGAATGTAATTTGCCTATTGAGCAACTTTCCAGTAGACATAACAATCAATTGCATAAAATATAGACTATAAACGATAACAAGTTATGAATATAAACGACATTTATCACCTTTTAAAGCCTTTGAGCAACAATATATCTACATATGCACAACAAACCAATACTTTGGTGGAAGTAAGTTGATTCAGTCTGTTGTCAGGGTATTTCGTTACACTAACAAGTTCAGAATATTAACTTGAAGTTATCTGCAGGTTATGTTTAGTTATGTAAAACTAGCCCGACAAAGTGTATATACGTAGTATACATCTACTATTTACATAAGTTAGGTTATCATTGTTGAAATTTGACTAATATTTTTAGCTATAAGTGGTTTTGTTAAACGTCAAAAATGGTAATCTAATATAAAAAGTATACGTGACATTTTGTCAGGTCAGTTGCACACAACTAAACATGATGTCTCGGGGGTACATTTCCTAATGACCATGAGAAATGGAAATACCCCTACAAACGTTTTGGAAAACAGAACTATTGCCGTTCTCAAGGATAACTAGAAGAAATGGGTTGATTTGTTTTTACTAGAGCTCGAAATTTAACGAATTTGAAGTAAACTGCTTGAAAATTGATAATGTCTTTGTAATGGATTGAACACATTTTATGGACATATATATTGTTGTAATTTTTATAATTATTTATATGACTCTATCCGATGCCCTACTGACTGAGCTAGTTGGGCTAACGTATTTTATATTCTAAACTTCATAATTATTAAAATGACTCTATCTTCAGAGTTATGTTGCAACATCCAAATTTTAGACTACTAATAATTTGCTATTAACAATTATTTAAACGTCTGATTACACACGTATTTGTACGCACTCTGTATGCCCGCTATTTAACTGATGGGATATTGCAAGTGTAGTATTTCTAACTAATGGAAATGACATTAATTTCAAGATGGTTCCCTGCCTTGCCAGTACATAAACAGCTCTGAAATTGTATTTCAATTGTCGATGTTCACGCAGTAAACGCTGTTGCTATGCAATAATAATTGAAGGAAAGTACACCGCGTCAAAAAACAAAACACTTCTACCCACTCGACGACTAGAAGTGAAGCGCAAATCGACGCCACGAGCCCATTAACAAAACGACACTTTTTAGATGGCAAATCTGACCTTCAGATGGCTTCTAAGATGAATCTTGGTCTAGATGCACCGAGCTGGACGTACTACGATGCTCTGGACAAGATGTAGTTGCCGGCCTGCTGTTAGGTAGGCCCAAATCTGCACTCGAACCCACCTGGATGTCGGCTACAACCTCGATGACCTGTTAGATCGCCTTCACTGGAGCTGAGGGCCTGCTTGTAGGGCTCCGCTGCACCACACGTACTCTGCTTGCTCATACACTTGACAACGTACTTATCAAACTGGCTGGACCTTCGTAAAATCACATTGAAATGCACTGGCTTACACCGGGCCAAATTGATGCATTGTATCTACCTAGCGGAAGCTCAATTTCAAAGGAAAACTTCCACAAATCACCCAGGACATACTCTCTCAATACAACACAACTTCTAGTCAACTTCCGTATTTAATAGCACATTGAAAATTACTTATTTTGGGGAAGCTTGGTAAACACAACTAATTATCTTGAAGAAGTTACCCTCAATTGTCTTGTTCACAGTCTTTCGTTTTAGTTGCATGAAATGCCAAACCTCCTCTTAATTTGTCTTTACACAAAGATGCTATTCTAAAAAAATCATACTGTCAATTATTTACAAGGTCTACGCTATTTAATAACAAATCTAAACTTTAAATTATTACCTATACTGGACATTCTTATACTACTAAAATGTGATCATAGCAATATACATATATATATATATATATATATATAAATGCGAGTGGGATTACACCGTCCGGCGTTCCATATCTTTCCTTCCCATTCTAATTTCCTCATTTTTAACTCGGTTCGCAGCTAGGTCTCCAGATTTCCATCGCCGTCGCTTTTAACTTCTTTCTGTTTCTGTCATTTATATCTCCACTATAAATCAAAGTACTTTCCACTATTGTTACTTCCTTTTACAATAAAGGAAGTATTGAATTCACCCCAAAAATTTGAAATTGAGTTTTCAACAGATCTTCACGTTCTAGAGTCCCCTGAACCCAAAAAACATATTCTTTTCATTGGTCTGTTTCTGTGTCTGTTTGTCTGTCTGTCTGCCTGTGAACAGAATATCTCAAAAACGAAAAGAGGTATGGCGTTGAAACTTCATATATAAGTTTTGTGTACTATGTAGATGCGACAGCAAGATTTTGAAGAAAATTTTGTGTTTTTCTATTTTCTTTATTAACTCCTATTTTAAATAGAACACCCGGTATATTATTACATTTTTAAATTCAGCTTAAAATTCTAGAGAAAATTTGTCTCTTCACCTAAGGCTCTATTTTGTACCGTTTTTGTAGAATTTGTAATTTTTGAAAATTTTTGACAAATGCTTAAAAATTTAAAATCAAACTTTTGGCTAATTATAAGATCACTGTAAAAGGAAGTTGTGTGCGTGTATCACACAAGATTTTTTGTATAGTTATCTTTTAAAACGTTTTGGTATTCTTGCTCCATATTATGGGGTGTAACTGCCGAATTGCTACGTTTCCTTTTTCTATATTGTGTTTAATTTCGCCATCATATCCACCTTTATTTGATATTAAAGTGCCCAAAATACTTATGATGGGGTAGCGGGTTGTCGGCCCTCTTCCCTGTGGAGGACAGGTTTACTTCAGAGAAACGATCCTGCCCACGCGAGTCTAGCACCCGTATTCATAGTCGTTCGCCAGCGGATCGCCGGCGACTCGCCGGAGTTTCGTTATGAATAGTATGTTGGCGGCACTGTAACTCTCTATGTCAAATTCGAGGTGATCAGGTTAGGTTTTCAGTCAGTTTTGACAGAAACTGACACAAAATCTAACCTGCAACCTCGAATTTGACATAGACGTACAGTGCCGCCAACATACTATTCATAACGAAACTCTGGCGAGTCGCCGGCGATCCGCTGGCGAACGACTATGAATACGGGCGTTAGTTTCTCTTCACCTACCCAATTTCGGGGGGAGAACCCTGTTGCAAATACCTTACTGCCATTTAAAATCCACTCTCACTGCATCCTATAGTACCTACCCAATAAGAGACCTGCCTAGGATAATAGGTGAAACAGGGTTCACGGTCTCAATGGCAAAACTACGTCCAAGACGGCAGAAGACCCACTAATAGGGGAGGCTCTTCAGTTTTGAGTAACAATTAGTCTCAGAAAAGGAAACCCTAATATCACCTGGTCCTTCTGGTAGGGGGTTGGAGCGATAGCCCAGTAACCCGTTCCTCGAAAAATTCCGCTAAAAATTTTAAGCTGAACTCTTGAAAATGTGACAGAAATAAACGGAGATGACATTGCTTACGTAAAAGGTATAGAAATTACGGAACGTAGAATGTACAAGGTCTTGTTACACAACAATCTGAAGTGTTCCGAGAAATAGAACGATCAAAGTTACACATCGTTTTCCTGTCAGAAACTAAAAAAAAGGAAGCGAAATAGAAGAACTACACAATTACATCCACAAATACAGCGGCGTGGACAAACATTGTAGAGTGAAGAAAGGCCTGTCCATCGCAATAAAATTGGAAACTGAACTCTAACGTAAAGAAATGGGACTGTATAAACGTGCATCTCGTACATATTGAAATGAAGATCAATGGCTATGATATCGTCATTATAGTCGCAACAGACGTGAAGCAGACATACTTCTACTATACTCGAAGATGAAGTTACGCCTCGTACATGCTAAGCAAATTTGATGAAAAGTGTATGAAGTGGGGCCTATAAATCAACTTTAAGAAAACTGAATATATGGTTGTAGGCGTAATAGGGTGTGATTTGGTAGTGGAGAATGAAACTGTGGTAAAGTGCGGTCAAAGTTGTAAGTAGTTTTGCATATATTAAGACTAAAAAACGTCTATGAAATTTACATTAGGAATATGACGTATTTTCTACAATTGCTATAGAAAGTAGGCTTTTGCGCTCGCTTTGATTAGAAGCTGAATGTATACATATTACATTCAAACCTAAATTAAAATTGTTGCAAATGAATAAGAGCAATATTAATATACTATTTATTTAAGAAGATACAAACGTAGTTAAAACGGAATTATTAAAAAAATGATGAAGATAAAATGCTCACACTACCCAAATTACCTATGTTTCTTGTACCACTTATTAGACTATCCCCGGTATGTGCAAGCAATGTAACCAAAGAATGTCTAAAAAATACCCAGTATATAAATAGAGAAAAGTTTGACAAATTCAAATATTCAGCAACAAAACCCGTATTTTTCCCATGACATTCGTTCCAACCACTTACGATGTACATTTTCCAGCGTAATACTACATACATAAAAAATCTGCGAAATGTTAATCTAGATAGTCTAAAAGCCATATATTTTCTAACTGTAGCTACAACGTGTACAGCATTATTTTTGACATTACCGACGTTCTTTGTATATTTATGTTTGTGTTTTTAAGCCTTATTATAAAATTGGAATCCGCATATTTCATATCATCTATTGACAATTTATCGAGCTCATCTCGTTGACATGTTGAGAGAGTACCTATACACAAGATGAATTTGTTTGCTATAATTGTAAAAAATACCTTTACATGAAATGCTACATATTGCACTGGATACGTCTGTATGATTTTACATTTACTTTTGCTTCACGTTCCAATACATATTAATAATTATACCAAGGCTTAAATATGATATTATTATTATTATATGCTTATTTAATTCAAATGTCAAAACTTTAACTTTATTATCAATCAATTGAATTATATTTCAAACTGCATGAGTACTCTTTGGTCAGGGTATGGTTCGCCAAAATCTAGTTAGTTGTTTGTTGCTATTTAATTTTTTTTTGAACTGCAATTACTGAATGTCACTTGCTGTCAACTATTATTTCCAAACAGTGTATAATGACACTTTTCAATCAATATGACATAAATAAAATCCTCTACAATGGTTTTGACTGTATGATATTACGATAAGTCTTCAATTATATCTTAATAAACTTTTCTAATTATTTCTTATTTCAGAATTACCTCAAAACAGTTTAGTGTTCACCCACCTGGATTTCTTACTTTGCAGACCAACTCAGAATCACCTTGGTATGATCCTGTCCTGCTACCTGTAACCCTTCACTCCTTTGCTACGACACACTGGTCACTATCCAACTGCCTCCTTATGCGCAACACCTCAAGATACTGGCTGCCACCTATTCCTTCTCTAGCCCTGCACAACTGTCACTCCTGCAATCTCCTTCTGTCCAGCTCCTCACGGGTAAGTCTATTTCCTCATATAATTGTAAATTGACTGCATACTGCCTTAGGTCCATCCATCTCCATCCACGTCATCAACCGTCAGCACAATATAACACCTTCAAGATCTTCCCTTGTCAATACAGTCCAACTGGTCTCCTCCAACTGGTTCCAATCCAATGAGTTCCCGCTTCATCAGGATACGTCCACGAAAAACTCCAACCAATAATAATAATCCTCCAATTAATGTAACTCCTTATTCCTTGTATTGTAAACTCTGTCAATTATATCCAATTCTTATTCTTCTTGCTTCTTTTACTTGTTAATATTGTAGTCATACCATATCATACATTTATTTAATTAAATTTTATTTTCTTCTCATATGTTTCACTTGCTTTTACTTTGTACACATTTATTAGTAACCCTTTTATATTAATAGCATTTAAAATAAAATAAATAGGGTCAAATTTCAAATTTATTTTCACCAAACCCAAATTTACAAGTTGTTTTTAAAATTGTTATTTTTAATTATTATCCAATTTTTATTGCTATCCTAGACTACCATTATTCCTGCCTGCTACATGTTATAAATAAATTTGGATGGTGCTCACTTTATAAATTGTTACAAATATAATTTTATTCTGTCATATGCAACATTCAACTTTGTATTTATTGTTAATTCTTGTTACCATCATCAAGTAGTACTCATTATGTAATAACTTTCTTTTAAAATTTACTTTGAATCTTTGAGTTTTAATTATTATTCAATTAAATAAACAATCATTAACACAATTTTCCACATTTTATCATTTCAGTATAATTACTGTATTGAACTTTTCATTTTAAATTCATGTTAATAAATAACCGTATTTAATGTAATACATGCCTCTATATACCATAGCATGACTCCTCAGATTAAAAAAATATTTTTTTCTTTTGTAAACAAAAATCTTTTCTTAATTTGCTTCCAACAAGAACACTCAATAATATTTTCTAACATTCTTATTTACAAAATATAACTTCATAATAATTACTAATCTACTCTGTTTCCATAGAAACATTTTAAAATTCATCGAACAAACAACAACTCTTGCATGCTTACATTTCTACACTTTGTATGGATATATCATTGTAATGTGATATCTGCCTCTTATGTGACCATCTTTTTCATTTACTAACTCGTATGTATTATTATTGTTGAATATTTTCTGTATTTTATAAGGTCCTTCATACACATTTAAAAGTTTTGCACATATCTTTTCCTTTCGATTAGCAACCCTCAGTTTCTTTACAATTACTAAATCTCCTATTTTAAATTGTACCCGATTTAAAATTTTCTTATTCTGTTCCTTTTCATATCTGTCATGAATCTTCTTTAATTTGCTTCGAGTTTGTTCTAACAATTCCATTATTTCAATATTACTTTGTTCCTTCCTCCAAGGTCTTGATGGAATTACTTGTTTACACAAAGTAATTGGACAAATTTCCGTTGCTGTATCGGAACATTATTTATAAAGCCTTCCACATCTGATAAATACTGTATCCATTTATTATGATTTTTATTTGTTAAAATTCTTAAATATTTTATTACCTCTTTGATGTACCTTTCTGCTATATTACTTTGAGGATGTCTTATACTACAAAAACAAATCTTATTCCCTTTCTTTCCAAATTATTTATTAATCTAGTATTCCTAAAATACGTTGCATTGTCTGTCAAAATTCTTTTTGGTTTACCTACTTGTTCTTCAAAATTCTGTATGGATTTTATAACATGTTTAGTATTACAATTTCTCGCTGGATATAATTTTATAAATTTTGACAAATGCATCTACCATAACCAAAACATGCTTGTACCCATACTGTCCTGTAACTAAATTTCCTAAGTAATCAATAGCTACCAATTCCATCGGCTCGCTCACGCACACAATTTTAAAATTCTTTTCTTTCGCAAACTGACAAATTTGACAAGTCTGTATTAGTTCTTTAATGATTTTGATGTCATATTTTGTATAAAAACATTCCCTAAACACTAACCAAGTTTTTCTTGCTTCACAATGTCCAAATATTGTATGTATTTCTTCAACAACTTCTAACATGTCTGCTTTACTTAAAACAATTAATTCTTTATCTCCCAACACTTTTATCAACAAGTTTTCTTTAATTTTATACCCTTTATAATACTGATCTTGACTTTTCAATACTAAATTTCTTAATTCTTGAATGTCTTCTGACATCTGTTTATTTAAAACTTCTTGTTTAGATAAACTTCCTTCCTGATAAATTTTTTCAATCCCAATTAAAATTTGTTTTGGTTTCTCATAATTAGGTACATCCTTTCTACTTAAGAAATCTGCAACTACATTTAACTTCCCTGGTCTATGTTTAATAATATCAAATTCGTATTGTTGTAAGTACAATGCCATCTATATAACCTATCATTGTGAAAAGTTTTATTTTTCAAAAATGAAATTTCTGAATTATCTGTTTCGATATCAAATTTATTCCCTGTTAAATAAAATTTTAATTTGTTAATTGCAAATATGATTGCCAACATTTCCTTTTCAGCTACAGTATATCTAACTTCATACCCTTTTAATATTCTTGAAATGAAACATATTGGTACTACTATCCCATCCTGTATTTGTATCAACTCTGCTGCAATTGCTTGATCTGACGCATCCGTTCTAAGTATAAACTTTTCTTCAAAATTTGGACATTTTAATAATAATCCTTCATGAAACCTCTGTTTGATGGTATTCAATGCTTTTTCCCTCTCTTCATTCCATTGCCATTTTATATCCTTCCTTAGTAATTGTACTAAACATAACGTCAACCCTGAATAATTCTTTATGAACCTTTTATAATAATTAAAAACACCTAACAACCCTCTTAATTTCTTTAAGTTAGTGGAAGAAGTAAATTTTTAATTTCCTCAAGACGTTTCTCATTTATGGTTACTCCATTCTTACTTATTTCATAACCCAAATATGTTACTTTTTCTTGCATGAATTCACATTTTGATATGTTAAGTTTTAACCCATTTTTATTTAATGTTTCAATTACAATTTCTAAATGCTTTAAATGTTGTTGTTCGTTTTCAGAAAACAATAAAATGTCGTCTACGTAATGCACACAAAAGTCGTCAAATTGATTTAATATCTTCTGCATTGCTCTTACCAGTGCTGCACAAGACGTTGATAACCCAAATGGTACCACTTTGAATTGAAATATTTCCCCATCAATACAAAACCCAGTATATTTTCTTGATTCTTCATGTAATGATATTGGCCAAAACGAATTTTCAGATCTAACTTTGTAAGAATTTTTTATCCAAAATTCTTCTTAATAACCCATCTATAGTTTGTGGTTTAGTTATTTGATTTATTCTGCGTGCATCCAAACATAATCTAAGAGAACCATCACGTTTCTTAACTACTACCAACGGATTGATAAAATTACTTTTTGAAGCTTCTATCACACCATCTGTTACCATATTTTGTATTTCCGTCCTCACCTGTCCTCGTAATTTATATGGTATTGGGTAAGATTTACTATTAAAACTTTTCTCTTCATGAACCTGTAACTTATGAATGTATTTCTGAGCTTGTCCTACTTTCTCATTGATAATCTCTTTATTCTTATAAATTATTTCGTAATATTTGGTCAGCAAATTGTTTATTCTTCTCACCTATTTTAATTCACTCAGCAATAACCCCGTACAATCATATTTATCTTCAATATCATTATTATATTATAATTAACAATTATTCCTTCATTATTCTTTATTGCATCTCCAATTTTCTCTAATTGGCTACACTTATCTTCTTGGCTGACTCTACTAGTACAGATCTAAGATTTAATTAACCCCTGCAAATGAATACACCTTTGTGCACCATCAATATTTATTTCTAGTTGCAGAATGATATCAATTCCTAACACCATGTCCACTGTTAGTCCTCTAACAATAAACAACCTAACAACACCTTCCCATTGACCAATAACTATTTTAATATTTAACATTCTGTTCGTTGTTGAGATTTTTCTTTTAGTAGCCGATAGCAAATCTATTTTATTTACTTTAATGATATTTTTGTATAGGACATCTAAATTATATAAAATTACCTTCTCATTTGTGCCACCCCTTTGAATAAGGGCGCACACGGCCGGGACTAGCTCAGATATCCTCGATAGATTTGTGGCGTGAGCAAGGATTAGGTTCAGATCCTTTCGGCTTCCACAAAAACTACTTCCAACATTCAAAAAAATTTAGGGCGCCTGGTTGTCTTCACAACCGATACGAATTCAGCTAGTAAACCCACCACCTACCTTTGGCGCTTATGCTGCTGACATTTCAATCGTGCAGACGGAACGTGGTAGAAAAATATATCATAAAACAAATTGTTAGCATGGGGACATTTACTCAATTAAATATTTACTAGCAACAAGTGCAATACCACTGTAGCCTAATGGCTGATAATTGTCAAACAACTATACTAGATTATTGACTAAATAATTTCATAGGCAAAGTAACCAATTTATGATAAGTGCAAAGGAATTAATTACACTAAAATCACAATTGTGCGGAACGCTACTCTGGCATTTGCGTCTGCACTAATAAGGAGTACATACAAATTCAGCAATTGAGATTAATTAGGATTCACGCAATAAGCGTCAATTGCAATTTAAAAAAAATATGATCGCGTACGTAACAGTTGTAAACACCTAAGGCCTTAAGTTAGTTGTTATTTTCTTTATGCGGCAATCCGCCAGTACGATAAAAAACGCTGAATTAGGTTGTACTTACATAATACACAAGCAGGTCGCATCTTGAGGGTGTAGTGCGCCGCAATATCGTGATGGGAGAATCCTTGTAGATAATGATTGACCTCTGCACGTCTCATAAGTCGGACCTCGACGCCAGTTAATTCGAAGACATTATCGGGACCCCAAATTGTTAAAAGAAATTGCGCCGCAGGTGCCGCGATTTACGCTCTGCGAGTGCTTATAGCCCCTAGTCTATCCTTTGGTGGCACTTTGCTTGCCCTTCTTTTCCGCCTAAACGCCAATATACGGAAGTTAGTAAAGGAAAAAAATAAGCCAGAAGAAATCTCACCTAAAGCTGGAGAACGGCGGTTCGCGGATTATCACTAAAGTGATCTTTCATTAGTTAAATCTGTGCAGACTTCTTTGACTAGCATCATCCCTTGCGGCGCTGTCAATTAAAGCAAAAGCTGACTGCTTTGTCTGCTAGCAAAATCGAAACAGGAAAGCCCTCGCTAGGATCGACGCGTTCGAGCCAGGAAAACAAGCGGCTGTTATCGCCAACCACACGCTCCAACGAGATAATGGTAGTTTATACCTGCCTCAATTAGCATATATCGTGGTCCAAAAGTAGTTAATAATTATTAAACGCTCTTGTAAAACGGGGCGTTACACTCCCCCTCTCCTTGGGACAGGCATTGAAAGTACCTTGAAAGGCCGTACAGTGTGCTACACACAAGAATGATTTAAATTAAAAAAACCAAGGGAATACCCTAATAAATATTCTAAGATTCGGGAAAATTCCCGGGACTAGACCCCTAAAACCTCCGCCCCAAATTTAGAGAATGGTGCTGGAAACCGGAGGAAGCAACCACGAGATCGCAGACACAAGCTCGGGCACCAGACCAGTCTTCGCGCTAGATGACAAAGGCGCGCCGGTGACTAGCCCAATGTAACTCCCTCATCCACATCCACGAATCCACAGCAGCTCTCCCCAGCATCCAAACATCACCCAAATCCGAAACACCCACCCCAAATGTCCCCATCGTGACATCAAAATAACCCAGTAGACATTTAACATTCCCAAAACGGGACCTATTTACAAGCCGGGTTCACGGTCTCACCATCAAAGAGTATCCTGGAGATACTGACAGGGGGGGAAAAAATATGAAGATCCACCGCCTGGAACGACGAGGTAAATTCCCAAAGTGGCCACCCGGCTTGTCCAACCAACCACCCAAGCAAAAAAACACAACCCAGTCAAGGACTCCAAAAGGTGAAACCCATTACTACCTTACCCTTAACTAAACTATCTACACCTAATTCTATCTAACCCTATAACCTAAATTAAAACATAATGTTTCTGTAGGATCCTAGATGGGTATTGATTGCCACAGATTGAGCTACTTACTCAAAAGAGACTCCATAAATGGGACTCTATCATATATGTTCCTACACATAAGCAAAACGCTTACTAAATCCCTACGGAAGGAACTAACCTAAGATGCATAGTCTTCGCACGGCTTTTAGCGCAAGCGCCAAGGGGTTCTAGGCAGAGCTCGTCACCTAAATGGGGCTCAGGCCAAGCAAAAAATATCTTTACTTGATTAATATAACACGTCTGCACCACATCGGACACAGAACAAAAATACGCAATAAGAAAACTACTAATAAGAAACTGCCTCACATAGGACACAGTTACTGAGAGGTTCTATGCAACGACTCAAGGTAAGTAAGTAACCAATCGAGTGATTACCTCTAGGGTCAAAACCATTCAAATACCACATGAGGAACCAACTAGAAGAAGAACTCAAGAAAACTGCCTATAAACTATAGATTCCTAACTAACCTAACTAACCTAACTAACCTAATGCTAATGGTCAAGTAAGATAATTGTAAGTTGGGGAAGCGACTCTTCCGCAACTTTAAGTGTTGTCAAATCAGTTTATACCTAAATCACGATGGTAGACATATAATTACATGCGTCACGACGGATTACTCCTCATTGACTTCGCGATGACTTTGCTTAAGATCTTTGATGTGCCAAACACCCAAATTTCGACCGTTCAGATCTACTAAACGATAAGTGACCGAACCTGTCACTTCAGCTACTTTGGCTTGAATGTATTTTGGAGCTAACTTTTTTGCAAAACCCTTGGCCGCGTCGGAGAGCACTGGGTTGCGTTTCCATACCATATCGCCTTTTTTGAATCGTAACGACCGTTTCCTTAAATTGTACTGGCGTTTATTCCGTTCATAAGCCTGGTTGAGGCGAAAAACTACATCCTTGTAAAGGGGCGAGAGCTGATTAACGTCATTCGCGAGCCGTTCGCGGGTATCCAACGATATATCATCTACTCCTAACTCTTGTAGTTTACCATAATAATCGCCTTGAACCGGAATGGTACGACCAAAATTCAAAAATGACGGAGTATAACCAGTAACTTCGTGTACTACGTTGCGAATCGCATGCGCTATTTTATAAATCTCCGTATCCCAATGTCTATGATTTTCTTTGACATAGCAACGTATCGCGGTAGTAATAACCCTATTAGTACGCTCTACGGGATTCACTTGAGGGTGGTAAGCGGCGTTATACCATACTTTCTGAACACGATAGCGGTCAATAAGTTTTTGAAAAAGTCCTCCTACAAATTGAGGGCCATTGTCACACATGATAATTTGGGGCACGCCAAACATCAAAAATACATCGTTTTCTAAAAATTTGACGATGGCGGAAGCCGTTGCTTTCCTTAAGGGATGAATTTGCGTAAATTTTGTAAACCAATCGGTGACTACCAGCAAAGAGGTATAACCTTTTGTAGACCGAGGGAAAGGTCCCACGAGGTCAATGGAAATAAGCTGAAAAGGGCACTTCACATGCTTCTGGCGACCCATGAAACCAGGACGAAGTTGTGAAGAATCTTTACTAGCTTGACAAATATTACATGACCGTACATAATTAGCTATGTCCGATTTCATCTGAGGCCAGTAATAAACTTCGGCCAATTTTTGATACGTCTTAAACGACCCTAAATGACCCGAAGTTGGTTCGTCATGATACTGCTGAAGTAACTCCTTACGCTTAGATTTAGGGATCACGATTTTCCATTCAATTAAATTTGAAATAATGTCGTGCTTGTTGGGAATGAACTTATGAAGCACATCCTGCTCAACTCTCCAGGAAGGGTACTGTTCGGGAAACGATTGTACGCGTTCAATCATGCGCTTATACCATGGGCAATGGTCAGGAGCTGTAAAGGACATGGAACTAATCTGTGTTACTGAAGTCGGGGCACGCGACAAAGTATCGGGAACTACATTAAATTTCCCTTTACGGTGTTCTATATCAAAGCTATACTGTGCCATACGGGCTGTCCATCTCGCTAACCTACCACTGGGCGATTGTAGTTTGTGTAACCAAAGGAGTGCATAATGATCAGTGATTATTTTAAATCGCGTGAGCTCTACATAAGGTCGATATTTCTCAATCCCCAAAAGACAAGCTAGACACTCTTTCTCAGTTGTCGAATAGTTCCTTTCAGGGTTTGTTAAAGTGCGGCTTGCATAAGCGATGACGCGTTCATCTTCGCCTTCGCCTTGGAGTAAAACTGCTCCTAAACCTACGTCGCTCGCATCACATTGAATAATGAAAGGTCGCGTGAAGTCGGGACTTGACAATATAGGCGCGGTAACTAGTAGTCTTTTAAGCTGTTGGAAGGATCGCTCGGCGTCATTATTCCATTTAACGCGTTGGCTTTTAATTTTCCCTTTCACAAGGCTTAAGATTGGAGAAACAACTGTTGAGAAATTTTGAATAAACCGACGGTACCAACTAGCCATGCCAAGGAAACGTTTAATCTCGGTGACCGTTTTTGGGGTAGGAAATGACACAATTGCCTCTACCTTAGAAGGATCCGTGCGTAATCCATCCTTGTCTACTAGAAACCCTAAGTACGCTAAAGAAGGTTTACAAAACTCGCACTTATCGATATTAACTATCAAACCCGCATCTCGCAATCTTTCGTAAACTCTAGTTAATGTTAAAATATGTTCGGAAAAGGTACTAGAAGCTATGATGATATCGTCCAAATATACAAATACGTTAGGAAACTGAGGTCCCAGGAGATTATCCATTAACCTTTGAAGGGTTTGTGGACTGTTACCAAGGCCGAAGAGTAAGACTGTGAATTCGAACAAACCTCGTCCCGGCACGGTAAAGGCTGTCTTCTCACAACTACTGTCCGAAAGAGGAATTTGCCAAAAAGCTTTTTTTAAGTCTATAGAACTCAGGTATCGCGAGTCTCTGAGACGGTCAAGGATTCCATTAACGTATGGTAGTGGATAGGCGTCGCGTTTAGTAACAGCGTTCAATTGTCGGCCATCAAAACAGAACCGTAAGCTACCATCTTTTTTTTTAACCATCACGATAGGAGAGTTCCATGGTGAAGAAGATTCTCGTATCACCTTAAGCGCAAGCATTTTATCTACCTCTTTATTAACGGCTTCTAACATAACCGGGGACATCTGATAATACCTTTGCTTAATAGGTTTCGCATCGCCTGTATCGATGTGATGACTCACCAACGGAGTAAGCCCTAAGCCTGGACCACTTATTTGTTGAAACTTATTGATAACTACTTCTAGTTCCCTAACCTGTTCCAAATCGAGATCATTTTTACTATGTATAAATTTTCTAGTAGTACTCAGACTTGACACTGAAAAACTATCATGTTTGAAATTGGTTTTAAGGCCAAACATATAGCAGCAATCCGCTCCCAAAATTAAAGAATTTGAAATATCTGGAGATATCAGAACACTGATAGCTTTAGTGGTTCCGTCTATTGTTACAGGAAGTTCTACTATTCCGGAAATATTTTGATACGCGCCATCTGCTGTTTGAAGTTGCATCTCTGCAGGAGATCCACGCATTTTGAGGTTATGCTTATTTAACAAAAATAATCCTTGACTCCCTATTACTGACTGATTAGCGCCTGAGTCTAAAAGAGCAAGGATACTAATACCAAGAATGTTTACTAATACGAAAGGACGATTATCTAATTTGCGGTGATAAAAAACAGAGTTCAACCGGGATGTATGATGAAAAGTTTTAACATGGCCTAACCATTTATCCCAATCATCAGCCACTAATGGTTTACGACTGATTGTTCGTTGGCTGGGAACGAAACCAGTCTTCATTCGTTTTTTGGTAACCGTTGTTTACATTTTGAACAATTTGAGAAGCTTGTGTCCGGGGTTCCACATACATAACAGAAAAAAGTACGCTCTGCTTCGCATCTATGATACGTATGCCCTGGTTGTCTACAATTCCAGCAAATTAAATTTTGGTTCGCCCTTGCAAACGATTTACCTCTAAATGTTAAGGAACGCGAGAGGGATGAGTCGAATGTACTATTTTTATTTCTGGCTATAGCATTCACCTGACGCTTCACGTTATTAGTGGGTCTATAAGCCAGATCCGCCTCCAATGGAGTACTACCCGTTGTAAAGTTTTGTCTAAATTTTTTATTTCTGTTCTTGGTTTCTTCTAACTCGCGACAAAATTCTATTAATACGTCAACATTAGGAATCCGAGCTAACACTAAATGATTGGAATAGTAAGGTTGTAAATTTTGACGAATGTATTTAAGCTGCGTCTCCGCTGATGGAGTTTTACTTAACCGATTAAATAAATTTAGCATAACCGCTATGTAAATATGAGGGCGTTCGTCTGCTCCTTGATTACGCGCTCTAATTTCATTCCATAAGACATCATCATAATCGCTTGGTTGATAATGTCTGCGAAGAAGACCTACTAAATCCTGCCAATTATTAATCTTATTTCGAATCGATCGAAACCAAATGAGCGCTTGATCGTCAAATAAATCTACCGCCTCTCTAAACAACTGATCGAAAGATAAATGGCGAGCTACTCGAAGTTCTTCAACCCTTTCCAAAAATGAGCTAACACCTTGTGTCGCTGTATTTCCGCTAAATTTAAGGTTCCATTTGGACACACTTACTGAACGACTAGACGGAAACGCATGATATACAGGGTCCGCTAAGTTTAAATCTTTCAGCCTTGACGCGAATTGATCAGCTGCCACTGTCGCTTCAAATTCGACCGGACGCGAAGGAGGATCTGGTGAGCTGTGAATCATTTCACTTACGCTAAACCGCGGTTGTGCCGACGCACTGACGGCTGTAGTATAAGCAAGACCATAATTAGCTAGACCATCCCTGCTTGAAGTCGTGTACCGAGAATGAGGTCCAGGAAAATTGCTTGCTGAAGGCAAACCTTCATGAATGGGAACCGAAGCAGCTATCGTGGTTTCTAAATTACATTTATTTTCCCTCTCTAGTGGAACATTACTCGCTATTTCACCGCCAGCAGAAATGTTTGCTAATTGCGATTGCTCCAACAGTAAAAGTAAATCGTTCTGTTGCATGACGTCGCTTTCTCCTACTTCAGATAACGATTCAAATAGCTCTAAACACCTATCACGTACTGTCTGCCATTCTAACTTAGTCGTTTCATTGGTTTTGCCAGATAAATAATTTACGCGGCGTAATACATGCCCTAATCTAGTTTCTAAACGATTAAATTCCGACGTCTGCGGTTTATTTTCAAAATTTCCAATCAAATTCGCCAACTCCGACAGCTTAACTTTGCAACTTTCTAATTCGGTAGGCACATCAAATGCAACGTCTGAATATTGTAAAACGCGGGCAGGCTCACATTTTTCCAAATTTATTTGAGCTCGAAGTAACTTTCGTTTATCTTCAACCTTGCGACCTGCAGGGTCAACATTTCGCGATAATAATTCCCAATCTAACTCGTCCGAAATTAAACAATTTACACGCAACATGATGCCAGTTAACGAATTTAAAATTCAAATGCCTATGCTACTACTGATAATTAATTTTTCCCATCTATAATTAACACTAAAAATAGGTAGCAGATTATTCGCTAGATCCTTAAGCCTTATCGTATCTAATTAACCTATCTGCCCTAGCCTACTAGTTAATGATGACCAGAGAAGTTAATTCGCCAACCTCATTGCCCAAATTCAAACAACACTTCTAAAAACGTTCCTAATCAGGCCCTGACGATGGGTGCCATCTTCGTGTGCCACCCCTTTGAATAAGGGCGCACACGGCCGGGACTAGCTCAGATATCCTCGATAGATTTGTGGCGTGAGCAAGGATTAGGTTCAGATCCTTTCGGCTTCCACAAAAACTACTTCCAACATTCAAAAAAATTTAGGGCGCCTGGTTGTCTTCACAACCGATACGAATTCAGCTAGTAAACCCACCACCTACCTTTGGCGCTTATGCTGCTGACATTTCAATCGTGCAGACGGGAAC
Source organism: Agriotes lineatus (assembly GCA_940337035.1). Classification (NCBI taxonomy): domain Eukaryota; kingdom Metazoa; phylum Arthropoda; class Insecta; order Coleoptera; family Elateridae; genus Agriotes; species Agriotes lineatus. Next base: position 3,512 of record CALNHX010009610.1, on the reverse strand, counting down.
GTGGTAGAAAAATATATCAATAAAACAAATTGTTAGCATGGGGACATTTACTCAATTAAATATTTACTAGCAACAAGTGCAATACCACTGTAGCCTAATGGCTGATAATTGTCAAACAACTATACTAGATTATTGACTAAATAATTTCATAGGCAAAGTAACCAATTTATGATAAGTGCAAAGGAATTAATTACACTAAAATCACAATTGTGCGGAACGCTACTCTGGCATTTGCGTCTGCACTAATAAGGAGTACATACAAATTCAGCAATTGAGATTAATTAGGATTCACGCAATAAGCGTCAATTGCAATTTAAAAAAAAATATGATCGCGTACGTAACAGTTGTAAACACCTAAGGCCTTAAGTTAGTTGTTATTTTATTTATGCGGCAATCCGCCAGTACGATAAAAAACGCTGAATTAGGTTGTACTTACATAATACACAAGCAGGTCGCATCTTGAGGGTGTAGTGCGCCGCAATATCGTGATGGGAGAATCCTTGTAGATAATGATTGACCTCTGCACGTCTCATAAGTCGGACCTCGACGCCAGTTAATTCGAAGACATTATCGGGACCCCAAATTGTTAAAAGAAATTGCGCCGCAGGTGCCGCGATTTACGCTCTGCGAGTGCTTATAGCCCCTAGTCTATCCTTTGGTGGCACTTTGCTTGCCCTTCTTTTTCGCCTAAACGCCAATATACGGAAGTTAGTAAAGGAAAAAAATAAGCCAGAAGAAATCTCACCTAAAGCTGGAGAACGGCGGTTCGCGGATTATCACTAAAGTGATCTTTCATTAGTTAAATCTGTGCAGACTTCTTTGACTAGCATCATCCCTTGCGGCGCTGTCAATTAAAGCAAAAGCTGACTGCTTTGTCTGCTAGCAAAATCGAAACAGGAAAGCCCTCGCTAGGATCGACGCGTTCGAGCCAGGAAAACAAGCGGCTGTTATCGCCAACCACACGCTCCAACGAGATAATGGTAGTTTATACCTGCCTCAATTAGCATATATCGTGGTCCAAAAGTAGTTAATAATTATTAAACGCTCTTGTAAAACGGGGCGTTACACATTTAGTAAGGATGCCATAGCTCCATTATCTGTCAAAGCTAAATATTCAATATTGTTTAAACTAACTTTTAAAAATGGTAACGTTGAAATCTGTTTTTCTTCTTCTTCTTCCAATAAAAATTCTCCATTATTTTCATAATTGTAGTTAAAATACGTGAGATTATTATTATTATAACTATTTAAAATTGAAGTTTTTTTTTATTATCCCCTGAGGAATCTTCCAAACCCTCAGTTTCTTCTGTTTGATTTTTTTGCATACATGTTTCTCTGTCATATATCGTATTTATGTACTGACGTCTTGGGTATTTATTATTTCCATCTTCCTGATTCTGTCTTTCCTTATTTTTCTCGTCTATTAGGGTATGGTATTTCTTTCTATCCTGATTATTATATTCGGTTCGATATTGATATCTTCCTTGATTGTCATGATTGTACCGATTATTCCTCCATCTATTCAGAGTATTGTCATAATTCTTATTGAAATTTCTTTCTTCTGGTCTAAAACTATTATTTACATTATTTCTGCCAAAATTAAATTTATTTTGTGTGATATCCTCAAATTTTCTTTTACTATAATTTGGAAGATTAGGAACTTCTTGTTTGTTGTAATTCCTGTTATTATTGTTTCCTATGGCCATGTCGTAATTTCTTACAATCTCTAAGAAATCCTTCATTGATTTTATATTTTGAATTGCAACAGCTCTGGTTATTTCATCTTCTAGATGTCGGGATAAATGTTGTATAATTTCTTCCTCGGCCAATTTCGGGGTCAGGTGCTGTGCTCTGTTATATTTCTGGATTACATACATTTCTCGTGTTCCTCCTCTTTCAAAGTAACGACCAGTGGTTAATTGAGTTCTTACTCTGGCTTGATGAGCGTTATTCCAATATTGTTCAATGAATAACTTTTTAAATTCCTCGTAATTCTTATATTTTGATTTTATAATGCTATGCCATACATCTGCATAACTTTTTAACGTCATGTTGATTATTTGTAATCTTTTAGTTTCATTTGGTATAGTCTTCATAACATCATCCAACTTCATAATATATGTCATAGGCTGTTCCCCTATTTTTCCTTCGTAAATGGGTAACATGTCTGCTTGTACCCCCATATAATTTCCTCTTGAACTCCCATTTAATATTTCTGTGCCATCTTGAATTCTATCTACTTTCCTTTCCACTTCCTTAATTTTTATTAAATTTTTTTCAGTTAATAGATTAACTCTGGTTACACGATGGTCAATTTCTTCTTTCAAGTCATTTCTGTTTTGATTTGATTTGTTCTATTTTACTATTAACCTCCTCATTCTGTCTTTGTATGTCCTCAATTTTTCCTTCCAACTCATCCTTATTCTTTACTAATTTCTCTGCCATAATGTGTGTTAAATTTACCTCTAACTGTTTACTTTCATCCTTCCATTCTCTTCTCACCTCATCCTTAAATTCTTTTTTTAGAACTTTCAAAAATTTCAGTAATTTTATTTATTTGTGTTTGCAATTCTTGCTTATTCTGGAGTTGTACTTTGTTAAATTCTTCTCTTAATTTCTTCATCGTCACTTCCATCTTATCTGCTTGGTCTTTTTGTTCTTGTACCTTGTTTGCAGTGCTCTAAATTGCATCTTGTAACCTACCTTCCCTTTTCTCTGCATCTTTCTTACTTTCCTCGGCAGTTCTTGCAATTGCTGCTTGCAACCTACATTCCCTTTCCTCAGCATCCTTCCTCAACTCTGCTGCATTTTTCTTTGCAGTTTTCTCCATCGAATGTTGCATTCTTGCCATCATTTCCATTAACTTGTCCATATCAATATTTGGTTTTTCTGTTAGTTCTTGCGGAATCCTTACCTGATCACCTTGCTGTATTTGTTCCACTTCAACTTCACCACCACTCTCTACTACTTCCATTTCTTCTTGTTCTACCTCTTTTTCCCCTTCAATCTTCTTGCTTTTTCTTGTAGTTCTTTTATCAGCCATATTTTCAAATTTTAACTTGTACTCAAAAGGTATTTACTTTTATTAAACCTTATCTCATCTTGCAAATTTTTGTATTTTTGTTCAACAATGAATCTTTATCAGAAAACTTTACTTATTATTATTGACTGTTCCTTTATTTGATCCCAATTACCTAATTCTTACTTTCCAAAACGTGATTTATTTTATTTTACCTATCCTGACACTTATATCGCAATTACTTACTTAATTATGTTCTAACAAACTGACTAATAATCACACTTTTGCCCCACGTTTTGAGCGACCATTACTTATGCACTGGATACGTCTGTATGATTTTATATTTACTTTTGCTTCACGTTCCAATACATATTAATAATTATACCAAGGCTCAAATATGATATTATTATTATTATATGCTTATTTAATTCAAATGTCGAAACTTTAACTTTATTATCAATCAATTGAATTATATTTCAAACTGCATGAGTAC
>CALNHX010009609.1:0-48159 GCA_940337035.1 Agriotes lineatus | reverse complement strand
TCGAGGTTAACTTTATCTCGAGACAGGGATGAAACTTTCCACCGTGGTATGTATACTATTTTATTTGCAATAATCTAATTTTAAAAATAACTACAATTGAATTCTGAATAATAGATATCTTGATGTAGCTAATATTTTTGCTACCATCAAAACAACCCCAATGTTTTGTGACCATGGAAACACCCCACTCTTCAGGTATGTAGTATTTTTCGGGGTATGTAATAATTTCCTGGCTAGTTTCAAGTAATCATCTAGTTCCCAGCTGTTGTCATGTCATGAAATTGACACATTACAATGTGATTGCGAATAAAATAATTGTATCAGTTCGGCATGTGACATATTAAGGTCACTATATCAATAAGGTACCGCCATTCCAGTCCTCGCTTGAGAATGTGAGAAAATTGTCAGATAAGGATAACAAATACAAATTGACCAAGTGCAATAGGGAAGACACTAGTTTTTGGGGATTTTCTTTTTGGTGTAATGGCACTTGTAAAGTGAGGAATCTGTTAGGTTATGTGTTTTTATCCCCAGTTGGAGAAAATTGTGCGACAAGGATAGATATAAAAAATCACTAATGGCGGTACCTTATTGATATAGTGACCTTATGACATATAGTGAGATAGCGACATCCTTAGGCATTGCGGCGAAACAAATACCTACATACGATTTTGCACGATCATTTGCATGTCCGGAAGCTTTGTAGTCGTTGAATCCCTCACAATTTGAAAGAAGAACAAAAACAGGCACGTGCCAAGTGGTGCAAGAAAATGCCAAAAAATCGAAGGTGGTCGTTCAAATTCAGCATATAACATCGTAACAGGTGACGAATCTTAGATATATTCATATGAGCCTGAAACTAAACAGCAATCGACTGTATGGGTGAATCAAAATGAACCTAAACCAACAAAGGTGATGCGTTCGAGAAGCGTTTCGAAAAGAATGATTGCTTGGTTCTTCGCAAAAACGGATCATGTAACTGTTGCATTAGAGGATCGCAGGACAGTTAATGCTGACTGGTAGGTATACTTCAATTTGTTTGCCGGAAGTTATCGCTGAAATCAGAAGAAACAACGTAAACCGGCGAATCATTGTTCATCATGACAATGTAAGCGCTCACACAGCATGACGAACTGCCGAGTTTTTGACCAGCAACAACATCCAATTAATGAATCATTGCCCATATTCTCCCGATTTAGCGCCCAATGACTTCTTCTTATTCGGATACATCAAAAATAAAATGCGCGGCGAGCGTTTCTCATCGCCTGAAGAGGCCGTTGAAGCATTTAAATCGCTTGTTTTGGAGGTACCTCGATCAGAGTGGAAAAAGTGTTTTGCAGATTGGTTTCATCGAATGCAAAAGTGTAATATTTTGAGAAGCAATAAAGCGATTTACATAACGTAATTTGCGTTTTGTTTTACATTTTCCGCAAACTTTAGCAGTAACCCTCGTATTGCAAGTACTTAATAAGTAACCAAAGCAAAAAAGAGAGCTCACATGTTATATTAAATTTTACAGTATTAATCCAGTATAGAGGTTTAATTTATCAGAAAATATGCTGACATGTAATATCACAGAGAAGGCAGAATATTTAATTATGCGATGAGCAGGAGTATTCCGCTTTTCCAGACGAGCGGTTCTGTAAAACTCCCGCATCAACCTAGTAATGCTCAAGCGAAAAATTTCAGTGCGGTAGGTTTTTGAGTTCATAATATCTGCAAATGCAACCGCAAAATGAACAAAACAGGTAGAAAAAGTTACTCAAAAGCCGGTGGTTTTCCAGAACTGGCTGCGGTAATTTATCTTTACGCACGTGCAGTTCGCCCAGCCGAGGGTGGAATTTTATTACCGCGTCATAAGTGATCCACAACACAAAGCAGTATTAAAAGTTTTACCTCAAATGAAGTCTGAGCGCGCAGTTAGCACAAATTTTTAACCGAAGTCAACTCAAACTGCTCTCGGTTGCCTCCTAAAAAGCGCTTATTGTTAAGTTCGCCGAAAAGCTCGGCAAGTTCATGTTGTCGCCAGAGGCTATAAATCGAGGCTCTTTTATTTTCACAATTTTTGCCAGTGCAAAATTTCATTTCCGTACTGACCCAACTAACGATTAATCCATTACTTCCAGCAGAAAGGTCGAAGCAAAGTTGTTGGCTGGTATTTCCATTAGTTTTTTCCGCTGGTGCGCAATGAATGTTTCCCGCCAGACACGTCCACGGAACCAATTTTGAAGTCTGGGTATTATGAGCACACATGATTGCTTTTTGGATAAATGGAGCGTGCAACCTAGCGGTTGCTGAAATTTCAACAGGACGCTTATTTATATGTCCAAGTAATTACTATATTTTTCTGAACTTTGTAAGTCAACTGACGTTCTTATACATAGAGTTTATATCTCATAAATATTATAAAGGCTTTTATTACAGGGTGTCCCACAATATTTTCCTTATTTTTTTGTTGAACATTCTGAAAAGTGGTGGGATTAGGCGTGTCAACAAACCTTGTGGTTAAAGGCCACTCTTGAAAATTTAGATACAATGGATAGGCTCACCGGTGAACAGCGTTGGCTTCCATAGTGCCCATACCATAACTCCAAATATAGCATGCATCTGTGTCTTTCTATGCGCCTATCTCAAATCGAAAGTGTAATTCTCTATATTTCTTCACGGATTCTTTGTTCTAATTGCTGCAAACATACAAGAAAATTCTACCAAGATATTAAAACCCGATCTCATTCCTTCCACCCACGGATGATAGCTTGTAAAGACAAATAAGGCAATATACTACATGAAGAATGGGAAATTTTGAACAGATGGAAAGAAAACTTTGAAGACCTCCTAAATGTAACTGAAGAGGAAGAAATTCAACAAGTAGACTACCTTACATCGGAATCGCAAATAGAAGAACCAACTATAGACGAAATTGAGGAAGTAATTAGCAACATAAAAAGCAATAAAGCCACAGGTTGAGACGAAATAATTTGCGAACTAGTGAAATTAGGAGGAGAAGCACTATGGCAAAGGATACAGGAACTCATCAAGCGAATATGGCGTGAAGAACAAATGCCCATTAGGGCAAATTGTGCCTATCCACAAAAAGGAAGCAAAGAGGAGTGCAGAAATTACCGTGGTAACACTATTAAACGTAGTCTATAAAATATTATCGTGCCTACTATATAAAAAACTGGAGACATATGGTGAAGAAATAATTGGCGATTACCAAAGCGGCTTTAGAAGAAATCAATCAACAACCGATGCTATACGTCAAATCAAACAAATATATGAAAAGGCGATTGAATACAACATTGAAATACACAATTTATTTATAGATTTTAGACAGGCCTTTGATAAGATAAATAGAAAGAGAATGTATAATAATGGACTACGGGAACTAGTAATCCCACATAAGCTTAGAAAATTAGTTGAAATGACGCTAAATGACTCCTAGGCCAAAGTAATAATACATGGAAACGGGACAAATGCCTTTAATATAAAAGGCGAAGTCAGACAAGGAGATGCGTTGTCCGCTTGCTATTTAACCTAACATTAGAGAAAATAATCAGAAATATTGACGTCTCAAAAAGCATATGTAGCAAAATGGCACAAATAAATGGTTACGCAGACGACATCGTAATAGTAAGTAGAAGCAAGAACGAGCTGAAAAGTGTGTTTCTAGCCATGGAAAACCAAACCAATAAAATGGGTCTTGAGGTAAATGTCATCATTTCATCATCATTCAGTCTATATATTTGTCGACTGCTGAACGTAGGCCTCCCGTATTGTAGTCCAATTATCGCGATCTTTGGCCGCCTGCATCCAGTTTCCCCGAATGCGCCTTATATCGTCAGTCCATCGTGAGGGAGGGCGACCTCTGCTTCTCTAGGCTCCTGCTCTGGTCGCCATTTCAATAGTTTGTTGGTCCATCTATGGTCTGTTAGTCTCGCAACGTGGCCCGCCCAGTTCCACTTAAATTTGGTAATATTTTTGATGGCATCTTCCACTCCTGTTCTGCATCGTATTTCGGTATTCGGTACCCTATCTTTTGAAGATATACCCAGCATTGACCGCTGAGGTAAATGTGCAGAAGACAAAATACATGATAGTGATAAAGCGGACAAACATACGGTTACAAAATCTGGAAATAAACGAATATGGTTTCGAACATGTCCGTGAATTATATACTTAGGTTCGAAGGGGAATAGTAACAACGATGTGACACAAGAGATCCAGAGAAGAATTCAAGCCGGTATGAGGAGCTACTATGCTAATAAGAGTATAATGACTTCAAAGTGTCCAAGCAAGAAGAGCAAACTAAGGATCTACCAAAGCATGACAAAGCCAGTCATCACATACGGTTGTGAAACATGCCAACCACAGAGCAAACAAAAGAACAGTAAGAATGTGTGAAAGAAAAATATTGAGAAGAATATATGGGCCATCCAGAAACGACGACGGAACATATAGAATCAAAATGAACCACGAACTGAATAATATTATAGAAGGTAAAGACATAGTAAGGCACATCAAGCCCAAAGAATAGCATGGCTAGGACACATAAGATGAATAAATGAAGAAAGGAAAACGCGAGTAATAACACAGTGGAAACCGGCAGAAAAAAGGCTAGCTGGACGACCAAAAAAGAGGTGGTATGACTGTGTCCTAAACGATCCTAGGATAATGGGGGTAAGAAACTGGTGGAGAGTAACAGAGGAAACAAATGAATGGGAGAAAATAATATAACAGGCCAAGACCCATTCAGGGTTGTAGAGCTAAAGGAAGAAGAAGAATTGCTGCAAACCTTTCATTTGAGATAAATGCTTAGAAAAAATACATGTTGTTAAATGTGGACCTCTGGGCGGCCAATTGATGTCCCCATCATTGAGAGAACACTTTTCTTCAGAATATGGTCTGAACACTTTTCAAAAAAAAGTTTGCTTTAACACATATGACGCCTTGTTCACCGGTAAACCGGGTTGGCCGTTAATCACAAGGAGCCTTAAAGGGCCTTTACTCCCACCACTTTACGAGCCACTCAGCAAACAAGTAAGGAAAATATCCAGGGACACTCTGTATAAACCTCCATAGTTGACTTTCCGTTTAATTTTATTTGATTATAAAACAGTATACACATCTCAATTAATGAAAGGTTTGGCAGTCTGCAAATAAATATTAGTCAACGCTTTCAGTAGCATATTTAGCTCACTTTCAACCACCAGTGACTCATTGTAATTTAATAATTATTTCAAGAAATCTAACAATTTTTTACATTTTGTAAGCAGCGCCAAAATATTGTTTAGCTGATATCTTCAAATGAGTCACCGATGCGAGTTGGATGCAAAGACACTTTACACTACTAAGAAGAGCATCTCATCGAATATTGACGAGGTAGCCAATTATACGAATTCAACGTCTGAAGAACGTGCTTAAATGACAAAACCCAAATAACATTTCTAGGAAAATTCGAAGATGATACTGATTTAGCGGACAATGCTGTAGATGGTTCTAATTTTGAAATTTTAGAACTGAAGGTTGCCTGAACTTTGCCTAGCGAAAATACCAAAGAAACTTACCAAAGAAAAGCCAAGAACGGCTGATAGAATTAGCGATCGGGTGTCTCCAGGTTCACAACTACCCAGTACATGTTCGTCTCAGGATTGCTCGAAGCAAAACTACTCTATCTTCTTCTTCTACTACTTAATTGATAATTTTAGAGCATCTTTATTCCAACGAATCTATCTACCTGTCTCTTGGCCTTTTTAACAGCAGACAGCAGAAACAAATGTTGTGATGAGTGGAATATCTATGACTATTCAACATACTCCCTTCATGTTAACTATTAACCAATCATAATTTAGTATTTTTGTTAGTTGCACCAATTAGCATGAACTATATTGACAATTTTCACTACTGAAAATAATCGAAAATTTTCACTAGTGGTATAGTGAATATTTTATGAAAATTTTCACTAGTGAAAATAATCGACAATTTTCACTAGTGGTATAGTGAATATTTTAAACAAATGTGATTTTTATTAGAAAATTTCAGTATCAGTGTTCTGTTACTATAGAAATTGCGTAATTTGTTGCTAGATTTACTGAAAACTAATTTGAAAAGTAGTTTGGTTCATTGAATAGTCCATCGAATACCATTCTTAGTCAAAGTTAAGTAGAATATATTTGCAGTGGTATCACTACTCATGTCCATTGCACTCGTCCTAATTGAACCGGAGCGCAAGGGACATTCGTGATACCACAGCGAAAATATTCTACAGAACTTTCACTACTCATGGTATTATAAGTGACAATTTAATACATACACTAAAAATCCAATAAGATTTTTTTGTCACTATGACAGCGGCAAAAAATTGCCCTAACTTTTACAGCGACCAAACGGAACCTAACTTTTAAAACGGTATAATTCTAGGAAGCCGATCAGAGTTTAAATTACCTAATATGTAAATTAAATTTGTATTCATTAAATTATCTTACCGAATTACACTCAAGGTTTTTTTTATCGAAGTAAACTTAATATTTATAATTCGAGTTTCCTTGCCGTTAGGCAATTCAACTCAAAAACTGCCAGAAAAAATTACTCGTTCTTCGAACTCGTACTTTTTTCAGAGGCAGTTTTTTTTTTGTTAAATGGCCAAGTAACGAAATTCTCATTCTACAAAAAAAGCTCTCGTATAATTATAAGTGAAAAAGTTTATTTTCGTACAGTGTATGTTTAGTATACAAAGTAATTTAAGTTTTATAAGTCAAAATTAAAGATTAAAAAGCAAGGGAATGAGGTGCGTTTGATCTAATTCCCGATATGAGTTTAGTATTTATTATTATCTAGTTTAAGTTTGTATTGGTCTAATAATACTTTTTATTCTTTACAGTTAACCTCACTCCTTCGAAAATCGTGTTTTGTTGCTCTGAAATTTATTCACCTCGCTGAGAGTGAGGAACTGTAGATCGAATATTTAGAATAAAGATGCTAATTATAAAAAAGTAAAAATTTTTCCATCAAGACCCGTGATGCTAACCTCGCCATCGACGAAGTAATAATACTGTGGAGAGAATATCTTCATTTAGGGCAGTGTGTTTGAAATGAAACCAATAAGTATGAAGAAATACTGTACAAAATATGTAGGTTCCCTAGGGTGGTGGGAATAAAAAAGTTTTTAAATCCAATACCGCGCAAAAGTTACGTCTGTTATTAGTTAGTATTACCACATACCTTTTTATTTGATGACATTTTTTCTGTCATTCCAACGGCGTATAAATTAAAAAAAGTGCATTGTATCTAATTAACATTTAATAATAAAAACTGCTATAAAGAAATTTAATACGGCGCAATGCAACTTGATGCATTGCTTATTAACGTTCTAAAATAACTACTCTAAGAATATTCCTTAGGCATATTTAATTGGAAATTTTTGATAGCAACGGCGATTATTGATACTCGGAAATATTTGTAAATTTACCGGTAAATTTCCACTTACATATGTCACTGTCATTACAAAAGGTCTTATAATTTTAATACTTGGATATTAATTTTGTTATTATATTTGAAAAAAAAAAATCTTTTCTGTGTTTCTTTCATTCGTGATATTCTCTAACATAATATACCGCAGATATTTTTTTCTAACAAAAGTACGCGCGCGTACCTCCAAGAAAAAAGCCCTCCGCCTTCGGAGTCGGGATTTTTTCAATTGGCAGGCACTTATGCTTTTATTGAAAAAATAGCTGCGGAACATTTTTCCAAATATTGCTCGAAAATTTTCAAGCACTTGTTATATTTCTACTGAAAATCGTACGACACTCATTAATGACCAATAGAAAAATTAGTTCACGAGCCGTATCCAAGACAACAACAAAATTTCTTGGAAATTTTTTGTAGGTAGACATTACTTCTTTTTAGGGTTTGTGTCGTTACGATTTTCTTACCGAATCTGCATTCGAGCATTAATTCATATCCGGAAATTATTTTTCGTGCATTCAACAACGTCCTAATTTGCCCTCGCGTCCCGCTCGGGCAAATTAATACGACGTTGTTGGAACGCACTCAAAAAAATTTCCGGAAAGAATTAATGCTCTTATGAGATTATATGTGATAATTTCTTGCGATCCCTCAAATTAAAATTCAACATTATGCATCTGCCGTTTTGAATCACCGTCAAGTAATAGCACCTGCTCCTAAAATTATTAATTGAGGTAAAGTTAGAAGGTAACGCCAAAAAACCCAGTCCTAATTTTTTGCTGCAAGAACTTTTTGCGGTAAACTTGCATGGCCTGTACTTTGATCGGGGTAAATTGGACTATATCTTGTTACCGTTCTCTGGTAAACCCAAGATCATCAAAGTTAGGTATCGTAGTGCTTCTAGAAGAAAATGCGATTGAATCCCTATGGCATTACTTTCATCATTTAGATGGAACACCTCCAGCCCTCGTGAATATTCTGGCTCCATTGGCAAGCAGTTGGTAACGCTTTAAAAATAGTCTTTAAGTGAATTCGTATTAGAAATCTACCAAGCTATTGCTATTGGTGAGTGTAGCACAAGATCGTCGAATCGACATCCAAGAAAACTCACACACCCTGGTTGGGTTACAGCAACTAACCGTCTTCTTCTTTTATACATTTCAAACGAAAATGCTTAGCCGAAATTGAAAAAACTGACAGAATATGTAATAAATGCTTATGCCCTCAATGTGCTTCGATATAAGGTGCCACTCCTAAAGTAAAAATGGTGCAACTCGCATATTGCGCACTATTCAGTAGTTGTTTCGCCTTTTCGACAGGGAATGAAAGTTACTTAATGCTATAATTCAACGAAATAGATTTTTCGGTCACTGCATTCTGAAGGGCAAAGATTCATCTGCATGATTCAGAAAGATCACAAGGTTTTTTTAACCTTCTTAATTTCTAAACAAACAAATAGTTTCAGCTCATTAGGTAGAAATAATATGAGCTAGTAGAAGAAGCACCTGTAACCTCCCGAATTTACAACGAGAACATACAAACATTTTTTTATACTTACAAAAAAGACGAATCCATAAAAAAACCAGAAGAATGCAAGAAACATCCAAAAGTAAATAAAGTTAAATTTGTTCTCTCTCGCGTAGAACTTCGAGCGTAGACCGCTGGTTTTAGACTGTTGGAAGGGATGACTTTGTGCTGAGCGCGAAGCAGGAACACGTGTCTGCAGTGAAAGCGGCAGGTTGAGAAACGTCGAGCAAACCACACATATAGTTTGTGGTCGGGCGACCTATGTGTTTCCACTTTCGCGATGGGAGTGGCAGTAACTTTATGGACGCGAAGACAACTATAATCAGAACTTCTGTAGTTCTCAACGATTGGGCTTCCTTTTTCGTCAACTAAGTTTGTAGGGGGTGTAAGCACCAAGGAAATTAAAATAATATGAGTTCATACAGCAAATAGGACTCAAAAATTCTCGCAACATCTCGGATGATTTCTACTGAGTAGGAAGCGCCTAAGAAACAATAACTTCAGCGTCTCTACTAAACTGCTTTTTATACATACACTTTCAGAGGAAAACTTCGTCCATCTATCACTGAAGGTAGTGCTTGCTTCTTTTATTTGGTTGTATGTGTCTAATGTGTATTCAAATGTAGCAAATACTGTGCAAAAATTTTGTTTACATTTCACATTTTAAGGAAATACATATTATACTTAATATTGTAGTTATTCGTACTTAAGTTTATATCAAAGTAAAATTGCACAATACGATTTTAATCAAATTAGCTTTGAGTCAACTCGTGTCTTCTTGATTATTAAATCATTTCGGTATTCATCGATATATTGTTTTAGGTAGTCATCCTCGTACTTCGGACTCGCATGATTGCCAAACAATATATCTCGTGTAAACAGAAATGATTATTTGATAATAACGAACTCACCAGTTGCATTATATGTGATAGCTTTCTGGGCATGTAGTTTAAAGAAGAATATAAGACGAGGTAGTTCGCACAGTTCATATATAAAACTACAAACTGCAGTTCAGATCGCTACTGGTTTTCCGTAATGTAAGTTTCGACGTTACTATTAAATAATATAGTAAATAAATCGCCCTTCAAAAGAAAGCTCTTTTATCCAAGCCAATAATTCGTAAATATTTATTGATATTTTCAAGCAAATTAAAATCAAGTTTACAGTTGTGGAGAATTATAGTAAAAACAATGTGATTTTGTTATGAAAAATTAGGTTAGGGTTTCATAATTGACAATACAGGAGATAAACAAGTATATCTTGTTTAGTACATGAGGTTAAAGGTTAAAATACAACATCTAAAGTATTGCGATTATGTCACCATTAATTGATTCACTAATTACAATCAGATAACATTTTGTAAAGTCGTATCTCACAGTTAGTATTAAAAACTCCTTTCATTTATTTCAATCTATTTTTGAACTTCCGAGATTTAAATCACTTTCAGTATGTCGTTCTTGGTAAACTTCGTTGAACGCACTGGGTTTGCCGCGGACAAAACATGTTGACATATTTTTTGGTGTCTGATTTATACCAAAACCTATTAGCTATTGTACAAGGAAATTGGATTTTGACTAAGCAGTAACATATTCACCCAGCTTTAAAATCTAATTTATACCATAGCGCTGTATTGTTCGAGTCTATTTGACCCTACATCAAATTATATGCTTAACAAAACAATTACCTCACAGCATAATATTTCAAAAGTGGGTGGCTTTGTTAATTAGTTCAATGCCTCTGATCTTTAGTAAAAAGCTTTCAGTTTACTTTATTTTTTAAAACTAAAGTTTCTACAGATGTGGGTTCGAATCGATACATGTATGTATATACGTCTTGCTTATTTCCTGCTTTTAAGTAGCTTAAATGGTTGGTTGAACAACTACCGATACTACAAACTCGGAAATTTTGTATCTAAATACATGCCATCTACAACGTTTGAACGACGATAACACGCGGCCATTAAAAATAACCAATTTTTAAAAGTGACGAGGAAAATTCTGATAATAAGGCAAATGTTAGTCGTTTTCTTGGAACCACTCAATTAACCTCATCAAAGGGCTATACAATGGAAACTGGATTAACTCTTAATTTCATTGTTCACTATTGGATAAAGTTTTCAAGAAATGGGGTCGCGTATTCTGTGAAATTACGAAACTGGATGGAATACAATCTAGTTACAATATCTCGAAATATGGCAAAAACAAAGAAACACACAAACTTGCTCCTGTTCGAAAAGTCTGGGAAATATGTAAAAAATCCTCATCCTTTACTGGAAATCTAGTTGTATTCAAAGGTTCATCTACACAATAGCTGTATACAACACTATCGTTTTGTAGACAGTAATACATTGTCTATTGACGCAAATAAGCTCATCAATAGAATATCATTTATAACGTCATTAATAGTTTCCAGTCAGAGTCGTAGACAAAAATTAAAGAACCATAAGCGACTTTAAAAACAGAGCACACACACATGCGGAAGATGAAACTTGTTTTTATTTGGTAAGTGCTAAATACCTATACCGGGACCGGTTTAAAAATGGAACATAGCAAAAGCATGGTATGGTATACCACACCGTTACCAAAAACATTTAAAAAAAAAATGCCTAGTCAGAACTTTAAATTAAAGAGACGGGGAGGGGGGGGGGATGGCAGTCCTTACACATCAATTACGTAAGACATATCATTTGTTTACTTAAAATGGAAAAAAAATGGTATATTCCGTTTTGAAACCGGTTACTCGGTATACTAACTGCTGCTGTTCTAATTGCGGCTACAGTTTAAAATTAAATTTCCAAACTTTTTTAAGCTAGAATTCATGGAATAATAAGCCCAGTGATATTGACCTGAACTCTAAGCTGCAATTATATTCGAAGAAGGGCTTTATTAGTGGGCTTTAATAGATAGTTTGGTACTGAAGAATATCCTAAAGGCCGGATAAACATGGGTGCTTGCTTACGTTATACACGTAAATGCAAATTCAACTAACGTACGCAATTATATAAACAGTAAATTAACGTGGAACTCGCCGCTGGGTTTACAGCCTTGTAAAGTTCAGTTAGTTTGAAGGAATTAACATAATGCTGTAAAACAACGCCGTTTCAGCGCTACTAATATGACACTAACGAAGCTCACCGTTACAACTAGATTTGCAACGTAGCCACGTCACAGCTTAAAGTGCAAGAAGCTTCCCCAAAGGAGAAACGGAGCCGGGTAAAGGAGTCGCTTTAAAAAGGACGCTTCCCACATTCTGAGGGATGCGGCTACCCTCAGATAAACATTCTGCATTACCTATTACGCAAATTAAGCACTTGCCGGGGGCGCGGAACTGGCGATGAGGTAGCGCTGTGCTCGCCCGTCCCATTTATACCTAAATTAATTTTCAATTTTGTTTATTCGTTTTCAATCCAGTTTGTAGGTTTTAGCGTTTATGAGTGTTAGGCTTTAATTAAAAACGAAAAATAAAATTTAGGGTTGATTTGCTCATCTCGGATTACTTGCCGGAGTAGGTTCGGTTCCCATGTTTCATCAAGCTGATTTAACCTAAATGTAAAATTTCAGAATTTGTTTTAAAAAATGACGTTTGTTTGCAGCCAGGCTAAGCAGAACCATAATGTATGATTCAAAGATCTATAAGTGTAAAATTAATAATAAACAGCATGGTCGCTCAACCGTAAATAAAATGTTTAAAATGGCTTTGAAACAGCCTCTTTATAACAACAAGAGTATCAGTAATAAAAATAAACTGGACTTCATGTTAAACAAATAAAAATGAGATACAATATTAAAATTAACTACCAGTTGTTGATGCAGTACAAGATACCATCCATTGACGCTGTTTACCCAGAGAAAAGCAACGACATACCCCCAAAGACATATCTCCTGGTAGATTTATTTCTCAAATAATATTACAAAAAATACTTAACGTAACAATTGACAGAGCGTGCTGCTAAATAAATTAGTCATACCCAGTTGACACTTACGCACAAGAAAAAGTATTCGAAGTCAAAGAAAATGAATAGAAACTCCAGTACTAATTTGTAATTCATTTGAAGTCGAACTTCCCTGATATCAGTCTATCTTCTGTGTTAACCCACTTACTAGTCGAGTGACTAATGGTGAGTATTATCGAATTAACCATCGGGATCTGGTGGCTGAATGAACTCTCATTTGGATTTATCCGGGAAGATTCTTTCGGTTAAATTAATCAGGAGGCCTCACAAATGGGCGGGCATGTAATGTATAAATAGAAACAGAGCAGATAAAGATTTTCATATGTTATTGATCGCACCTTAGATATTATAATTTATTGCACGTAAAATGTTAGCCACTTTGTATGCACAGGATAATACATAAACAAACTTGTTTGGCGGAACGGTACTAAAATAAATAACTTTAGTCAATAAACGTGTCTTTGCAGATGCACCTGTTTGGAGGTGTCTTAAAGTTAAGGCAAAATTGATCGCACTACTACATTCATATTTTAAATTTTAAATAATAAATTTAGTTTACTACTGCTGATTATCATTGCATGAAATTAAATAGGAAATATTTTTATAATATGATAATAGTGGTATTCCACGTATTATAGAAAGCATTTTACCCTTAACAAACAGATTTTTGTCCATTACCTTGTATTTAATTTTATATGTTGTTTTATCGGTAGGTTAAATGTTTTGAATAAGTTCTATTTGAAGCGTCTCATTTTTAGATCTGTTTGTGCATGATATTATACAAAAATAGGCTGAATAACTACGCTATTATTATTATTTTACACCAATGGCAATACACAGTCAAAAGTTAGGTGCTCCCGAAATGTAATGTTATCAACATGCTCGACAGGGGTTTCGATAGGAACTCAGAGAAACCAGTGTTCTAATATAGTCGTCGCCGAAAAAAACAGAGCAAACGGTTTGTATATATTGCAATGAATGCAATTTAAACTAATAATAATTATGATAGGGATTAAAATAATTCAAGCAATTCAAATCTTATATTAAAATGTTTCATAAATATTACATAATTTGAATTTGAAACTGCAATGAAATAGTGTTAGTCTTGACAGAATTTAAATTTGAACCTGAAATCAAACAGCATTAGCCTTGACTTATAATAAAAAACAATGTAAGATCAAGTGGGACCACAACAAAGTTGGCTTCCCACAAAGCCCAAGTAAAAAGATATAATGCATACCGTTTTATACAATTTAACGAGGTGTTTCACATTAGTGCAGTGTTAAAAGGATAAGCTTCATAGATCTGCAGTTATTTTGAGTCCTTCTGCAGGTGTTAAAGATGTCTAGGTGTGAGCACCGGTTTTGGGTGCTTTGTTGGTAATTAGTTGGAAATCAAATATAAGAAGCGAGTGTTATAATAACCTAGGGACGGCAGCAACCTGCGTGCGTCGCAGCGGAGCCTTAGCTGTGAGCCAGAAACAGAAATCGGAGCCTCGTGCAGGGGTCATACTATAAGCGTGGCATTGGCAAGTTTCAGAAGACTTCCAAGGCAGGCCAACCGTAAGAAAGGACTCCCCAGACATCGATAGAGCTGCTGGTGGGCCGATATAAGCCTAAACATCCGCCACAGAAGCAGGATAACAGGGCCAAAAATACTTTTTTCTAAAATCAGTGAAATTATTGGTGCCGTCCTTCGAGTGTGTTTGTGCTTATAGTAATTATAGTGACGTTGTTTACTTACATTAAATCACCGAGGCGACGCATCCATAACTAATAGCAGATGTAATTGATACAAATTAAGGCTACTTATTTGTTTCGCATGGCAAATATTGATGTTGGGTCACTATAAATTGACATTAATAAATTTTCCATAATTTATTCCATTGGTTAGATAGTAGCGTAGAATTTTATTTACAACTATTAAACAATACCGTTGCTATTTTGCGATTATTTGTCAATTATGATATATATTATTAACTAAAATCACAATGCCTGTTGTTTATATTTCATAATTACATGGATACCGCCATAAATGCATGGATACCACCATAATTACATCGCTAATACGGATTTATGTGCATATAATCAAACAGGCCATAAACTGCTTTTTCGAGTTGACAGTTATTAGTCTGTCAGTTTGAAAATAATAATTTACATTTCTTTCGTCCCAAGCCTAAAATGGAAAACGATAGCGGCAATAGTGCTGTATCCCCCCTGAAGTAAGCCAAGCCGGCAAACAAGCTACACAAAATTTACTCCCAGAAAAGTCGAAGAAAACTTATGATATCGCATACAAAAATTTTCTGGCATTAATGTAAATAAAGTAGTTGTTAATAAAATAGCGTATTTCACTCGCATATAATAGCTATTATTAGTACACTCAGATGGCTTAAAGAACTCGCTCGCTTTGCTCGCTCGTTATTTAAAAGCCATCCTCGTATAATAATAGCATCCATTATATGCTCGTATAATAAAATACTATAATAAAATTACAAGCTTAGCCGGGATATTATAACATTATATTATAAAAGTAGTTAATGATAGGCAGAGAATGGAAATTAATGTTACCATGAAAGGTGCGCAGTTTAACGACGTTAGTATAAACAGTGTAGTAAGGAAAGTAACATGCGCTCAAAAAAATTAATCGAGAGGGTTTTGACCTGGATTTTGTCTTACGACTTAATCTCGGTGATTATTACATCGCTCTACACATAATTCAGCGCGCTGAATCCCTTGAGTTGTCAGTTGTCAAGGTGAGGTTGTGTGCATAGGCAATCCATAAAATAAGTTCGACATGACTTTCAAAAATTACTGTTCGCCGCAAGGTCACTTGATAACGGTCCTTTAACGCACTTTATAGCAAACACTTAATAAAGAACGGGGAGGTAGCCTCAATATCTGTGACAAAACCACAAAGTATAAAACCGTGATTTTGAAAACTAGTATATAAACAGAAATCATTAAAGAACCAAAGTATATTGATAATAATTAACGGAAAGAGAAAGCCCAGAAATATTAGAAAATATAAAAAAACAAATGAAACGTGTCTTATATCATATGGGAGTACAGAAAGCATCGACTAGCCAATGGACCTAAACACTAATTAACCAACTTAAGGCAAGCAGGAAAATCCTCGGCCTACTCTTCAAAACTTAAACAATAATTTAAAGGAAAGAAAAGAGGCCGATTGTATAATTGCTACGTAAAATTTGAGAAATATAAATAGTGAAGCAAGAGAGCTAGCTGAAGATTTTCATAAAGTGATTTTAAAACCTTCAAGATAATAAGAACATAAAAGAAAGGCGAGAAATCTATTAATTTAAAAGATGATTATATATTGATATTCGGGGCCGTAGCGCGCCCGGAAGGAGCAGACTGAAAAGATACAATTATTAACAGTGTGGCAGTGTGCCATGAAAAAATGTTAATATTAGAGAGAGCAACTAACAACTAGTTAGCATTGTTTGAAGGTCGATGTGCACAATAAGAAGAAGATTTTATAGCTATAGCAATTTCTTTTAGTGGAGATCGTCACGCTAACACCAGCGCGCGGCAAAATGGTTCGGTTTGAGTAGTTGACCAGCAATCTTCCACCAGAGACCTTTTGTTGTAACGTGAGCGTTATACTTGCATACCAAGCCATTTGCGATATGAGCATACCGTTCCCTAAATGTAGCTGTTTGGTGAAGCGTTATCTTACCGCTTTAACAAAGAGTGCAAGTGATTATAACATACTAGACGAAGATTTCAATACAAGAATAAGACAAAATCCGAGTTGGCCTAATTGATGCATATGGAGGGCAGGGCAAATAATAATGAAAAACGGAAAAATACTTCCACAATTTTGTGTACGGAATAAATTGGTAATTACAAATGCACTGGTTACCCACAAACCCCTTAACGTGAATTATGATACCGAAAAATAAGGTGTAAGTAAATAGGTTGAAGGCCTACCGAAGATGTTTAAATGTTAAAATCTCTATTGGACCAAGCAGCTCGCCTACCTGTCCTGGATTGCTAATTATCGTATTTACATATATAGCCAGATTCATTGTTAATTAGATTAACTCCGAATAGTTGAAAGTTCGCGAATATGGTACTATTCAACGCGAGGCGTTCTATTTTGAATGTACAGCTATAACCGAACTCATTCGAGCAGCGAGGGAACATAAACAGCCAAGACTCCGCATAGATTGAAGGCTTATGTACCTGACACTCTCAGTGCCGGGTCGCCACATGGTGATCTACATGGGAAGCGGCTGGGAGCCATGCATTAAATAATTTTTTGCATATGTGTATCTGCAGTGTTTTTGTGTAACAGGCAGTGTTTTCACTTCTGGTAAAGTAAAAAATAACGATGAACTGAATTACTACGACCCTACGATACCCATAAAGCTTTTCGTAGCATCCGTAGCCTTCGTGGGAAATCTTCATATGAGTCATGGAAGTGATGACATAATCCAAGGCGAGCCCAATCTTTCACACAGCACTTCTCAAGCTCGCTATGAAGTTAATCTGGTCCAGAAAATACTTACAGTTTAAGTGATAAGCGTTCCCTGTAGTTTGCGTGTAAATATTACTCGACCGTAAGGGAATTGGCATGGAAACATTAAATATGTATAATTGCAAAGCCGGAATTTGATGCACAAAGTTACGGCGGCGGATTTCGGTACAATTTAAGGATCACATCTAAGACAGTTATGTCGGTGTTACTTTTATATTGTTTAAATGAACACACTAAGCCACTGTGGATAAAACCAAGTAACTAGATCAAGTATCGTGCGAAATATTTTTTCCGTAATAGTACATGCATTGCAGGTACAGTTAATCTGTTGTAGGTTTATAAATTCCTGAAGCAACGACGTATTGCTTGTTAATGATTTGTTTGTATTCTAAACTACGGTGTTTAGAAATGGCTACTTATTTTAGGTAGATTCCTAATTTTTTTCCGGTTTTATATATGTTTTCCTTTTAGGATAAATATTTTTATGTTCATTTGTGTGATCAAATTGGATTTTCTTTTACATATTGTTTGAAGTTAGTTTCAGCCGATATTATTACAAGTGTGGGTCAGCTTCCTGTTTTGTCAAATATTACCCTAGTTGTCAGCGATTATTTCTCTGCAGGATGTGTGTAATTCCTCAACAATGGCTTGAACAGGTACGCGCTTGTAAACATGATGGAATTTAGTTTCATTGGACATTTTTTGGTAGAAGACAATAAAATTAAACTCCAAAGCAGTTATTTACGTTTTGTATGAAGAGAACAACAGCGAACTTTCGAAGTTGATAATAGCACTCAAGTTATGAAAACTTTTAATAGTGATAGCTAATAAGGAATCAAACGTGAAAAACTTATGCAAAATATGTCGGCATCTTTCCATTGAATCCCAACACTATATTAAACAACCAAAAACCAGCAAGAAGTAGCAGAGAACTCGTATGTTGTTATTCAGTACTGTGTATTAGTAATAAACGTTTCTATACATAGTACCTAAACTAAAATATATAATATAAAGTATACCTATGCCTCAGAGTGAGGGCTTAACATGAAATATTTTAGAAATTTTTAGTAGCAACGCTATTGAATATTGTTTTATAAAATCTTACAAAAATGATCACTGAAAGTGTAGCGATATCAAAGAGGTTCTTTGTACTCTTAACAAATTTCCTGTACAAATTGAGTTTGAACTTCGGCACAAAGATGAACGGTTGGAGTAGTTCTAGTAAACGGATTTATTAGCACATACATTATAAATGAAATAGAAATTACACAAGCTGTCAGAGCTCAATTGCTTTGATATCCGGGATGGTATGAAAGAGAGTGCGGCTGTATCTTGAAATGCGGGTAACCCCACGAACGTGCATTAACACAGGACCCTGCAGTCCATATTCTTGTCTTGTATAAAGTATTACCGTGAATGTGACGTCGACCATTGAGCCTAGATAAGCGCTGCTCTTTAGGATTATTGCATAGACTACCCAGACAGGGAGCTTTGACACAGTTACAGCCTTCTGAACGTTTTGCACAATTCGAACCAGATTGTCGTGTTACGAAATGCACACTGAGTGAGCAATCCTGTTTAGTATGCTACGCCAAAGAAGAAATCCGGTGTAATATGTGAATGCATCTTCTTAAAATAATCTGAATGTAGTATGTTTTCCATTTTCGCTCCAGGTTTAACGACGTACAAAAAAAATTCAAAGTAATTACCTTTTCAAATCAATTTTAAAATCTAGACTAGCCTACAGTGATGGCAAAAACCCATTGGTGTTGCTAATCCGCTAATATTGTCTATAGTAACTATACTTACAGCTATTGTCATGTTGCCTAGTCTGCCGCTTATAGTGCGACGTGGAAAGTGTCATTCTAATTTGGAATTGATCTTTTATTAAATGTTATACTTAATCTTATACAAGGTGCCCATTTTAAAACTCCGAACCTGAATTTTATAAATAGGCAAGATACAATTCAATACACATCTGAGTTTAAATTAAACCGTCAAGAGTACTGAAATATGATTGCTCTGATCTTAATTATAGCAATACTTCTGTTTTAAAATTATTGTCATCTTGCATCTGCACTGTGTATTGCCTATTTACAGTACTTCAAGCTCGAAGTTTTAAAATGAGCACTCACTGACTCATCAACGCCCAGCTCTAATCCTTGGACCTAGAAAGATGAAAACTTGCACAGAGGTTCCCTTTATGATGTATACAAGGAATAAGGATATTTCGAAATTTAACCCCTAAAGGGGTAAAATGGGGATTCCAATTTTGTATGGAAAAATAATATTAAATAGATATTTCGACTTGAAACTTCGTAGGAGTACTTCTAAAAACAAATAAGCAAACACGTATTTCTTGATTTTCCGAAAATCAACCCCTTAGGGGGTGAAATGGGGTAAATCGATATGGGTGTCGTTATTGAGGTTTTTTGGGACGGTGATTGCGAAACTGGCATTTTTTTTGTCCAAGACGGTGGAGATGACATAAAATTTAAACCGTATAGTGGTAAAATGGGGTTTCAGAGACAAATTATTTTTGAACAGAACAAGGTGTGCCGGGTCATCTAGTTCAGCTATAAAAGTAAAAGTCATTACAACATTCTGCAGTTTCGATAACGAAAACGCAGCTTTACTTGTTTGTTCTCGTTGAAAAGGGAGTAGAGTTGTTTGTCCAGAATTAGTTTATCGTTAATTACGAATAAAGAATAAAGCACAAGATAAATTTTCTATGTTACTATTTTAGTATAGCGTATAATACAGTCTAGTAGCGTATACAACTAGTTTTGGAAATTCAATTTGAATCTTTGGGAATAGTTGCCATGTGGGTCGCATATGCCTTAGTTGACAGGAAAAAATAAACAATTCCTTTACAGTTCTATTGGTTTTATCACATATCCCTCTTTTGATTTAAATTTGAACATACATTTTGGACACCCAATTTTGACCCTTATGAAGTTATCTCTTGCTTCTTCTCTAATTACGGACGAAGCAACTTCGCTGACCCTTTTTACAAATCGCTCAATACTTTGAGCATGGCATCGGAAATCTGGAATATCCATGCCAATATTATCCCAGTAATAACAGCAAATAAATCTTCCGTCGACATATGTTCCGTTAGTGGTAATTCGGCTACTACACCAGTGGTCTGTCAACTCCATGACATCTATATAATCCGTTGCTTCAAAGTATAATTTTGGTATTTTGAAGCATGTTGTTTCCTCTTCAACTACAGCATTCTTTCTGGCTTTGATGATTCGTTTTATGCCCAGTTCTCTAATATTTCGTCGTTCATCAGAAATAAAACAATAAATATTTTCAGAAAATTCAAAATATGCATTCCTTTGACTGACTGGCTCAACTATCTTTCTTAAATTTGTGGGTAAATACTTAGTAGCTGAAACTGTTTTGAAAACATGTTTCCCGCTATTTTTTTAGGACGAAGAATTTTTAATAGTAAATCAAATCGGAGCATAAACCTTCATTAGAAATGTGGCACCTGTTTTTAAATTATCTGAGGTCACTTCAGTTTCAATGTACAATGATATAATTCTTTTGGCTCCAATAAGCCAGCTGGATTGATTCAGGTGACCTGGATCGATATTAGCTAATTCAGTTTTGCAGTACCTAATTTAAATGCATTAAAGATTTCCAGAAAATATTGTTGATTCGTGCTAAGAACTCTTGTGAAGTCAACTTCTGGAATATTGCTGTCGATAGCTTCAAATTGGATGACCTCGAGCTGATTACATCTTTCTGAACTTTTACCGCGATACGAGTTGTGTCTCCATACAAATTTGGCAGCAAATGGTGAAGTGGAGGTCATTGCTGTCAAGCTAGAACGTGAACCATAGCAAAGTTCTCTTTAAAGCTTCTTTTAGTAATCGAATCACACCTGCTTTAATACCTGTATCCACTGCACCCAACACCCAAAAATGTCTCCTAATCAATCTATTTAGTAACCATAAAAAGGACATGCAACTGCACACGAAATAGTGGCAGCTCCCAATGAAGAAACAATATGGGCGAGGTAACCTGATTCGAGTTGTGTTCTTCTTTAAAAAATGTTCTGCAATATTTATTTCCTACTTTTCCACGGTGCAATGTCCTATCTTTCTTTCCATCAAAATATAGTCCTCTTACAAATTTTATCAGGAAATCATCATTACCCTGAAGTTCGACAGGTTGTTTCTGTGTTGACGTTCTCACTTTATTTTTGTGTATTTCTCTAGTTGTGTCTCCTTCTTAATGTATTCCAAGTTCTCTAAAACAGTTGAAGAAATTGCCGCAACAGTCTTATCGGGCACTCTAAATCTACCACACACACATGGAAATGTTTCTAATTCAACTCTCATTTGAGACTTATGTGTTATATTACTAACACTAGATGTTCCTGAAGAAACTGCCTGCGAGATATCAGTATCAGTATTACTAGAAATTTGTAGAGTATTTTGCATTGTCCATGATTATGGAAGTATATAGAAGATGTAGTTGTTGCCCTTGACGGCAGTTGAGGCAATTTTTCTTTTTAACTTGCCTAGCTTTTCGTTGTCGGCTAATTTCTACATCTGGGTTTCCAATTCTAAACTTTCTTCACGTTCCCTGACCTTTTCTCCTTCAATATTTATGGAACTTTTTAAATTTCTCAACCCTGCAGTTGGTGAGATCACACTTGCAAGGGCAAATAGCAAGCAATTCTTCAGTTTCCAGTTTAAAACTGTCTATTTTTGGTTCGTTAACTTTCACCACGCTGTCTTTCTTTGAGGGTTTTCAATAATTTTTTAAACTTGTCATAATACGTTGCAATCATTTTTGTTACGCCACTGTAACTTACAGTTGGCAATGAGGAATTTAGCTGGAGTTGAACAGGGGCCTCCGGACGTTTTTTATCTTATGGATGTGATTGTGGGATTAGGTTATATTGTTTGAACACGTCTTCATAGGTTGGCAGCACATTTTCACGAAATTCGTTTCGGGCATATATTTTTAGGCCTGGTATACATACTCGTATTATAATATAACACTAATGGTTTGTAAAATTCATCGGCAAATAAAAATTAACTTGTAATTCACAGCAAAACCTGCAACTTTCAGGCGTTCCTTGATTACTACTGACTGACTAATATAACAGACAACCATTTAGCGTTATGTGGCTGTACGTACACATGTGCACAACGCGCATTGTATTACAGTGGTGGAGTGGCGGGCTAGTGGGTTAGGCGAAGGTTACGTTTAAATATTAAATATGGATACCTTGAAATACTCAAAATGTCTTTAAAATTTTAACAAAGGCATTTGGGGCATTAAAAAACGATTTGACGAAGTTTTAAAAATATATTGTCAAGAAATATTTTTGTTTTTCCTTGAGGGGGTTGAGGCGCTAAAAAAATTACCGAATATATTCGAAATTTTAACGACAATATTAGGGTGTTATGAAGAGAGATTTGACGAAGTTAAAAACAAATTAATTGTTTTATCTTTTAAAAGGGTTTGGCCGCAGGGAGGCATTGTTCAAATTTTTCCTTTTAACTAAAGCATATAAAGCCCACGTGACAAGTTTTCCCAAAAGTTTCAAATTGAATTTCCAAAATTCGCATTTTTCTGTCCACACTAACGTACATCTAGGTACCTGGAGCAATGTAAAAATGCACCAGAAAGATCAGGTATTAATAGAAACTATTGCAAACATAAGAAACTACAGAGTGGCTGACTGAAAAAATGGCCAGTGCATCGTAAGGGCGAAGCTAAAACAAGTAAAATCAAATCAAGTAAAAATAGTACTTACTAATTAATAGAATAGGATCAGAAGGAAATAACACAAGAAGAATAATTTCGAAGGCTTTAACGGCTATTATTATTATGCCACGAATAACTTCCAGGGTTGGAATGTGTCATTATTGTGATTGATGAACTCATCGTTTAGCCCACTCTCATATGGGACTTCATTAGGAGGTAAGTAAAAGAGCAGGGTAATCCAACGTGTGACGTACCGTATTCACTTATCCCTTCCCTCGAAAAAGAGTTTCGCCTCTGGCGTGGTTTACACGTTCAGTTACCGTGCTCTTTTACTTTCCTCCTTATGAAGCCCCTTATTAAAGTGGGCGAAACGTCGAGTACTTGAATATCAATAATAACACTGTCCAATCTCGGAAGTCGTTTGTTGTTACAGGACACAAAAAGGCACCATGCAGGAGTATGGAAACATGTTAGGGAGGTCAATAATCAAAAGAGAGACAGTATATAGAAGCAATGGGAAGATATCGAAAGACAATTTTCGCTTCAACCTCAGTGAGGAACAGGAATTTAATGATAACTTATTTCCTGACAGATTTGATATAGAGGGTAATGGTGTGCTGAGAAAAAGAAGCGAAACTACAATAAAAATAATCGAAGACCAATATTAAATGTTTGTAGAGAGCTTAACACTGAACTTCCTACGCAAGTGGTGTATGCACATTTCTGTCCGTTTATATTGTTTACCTTGTATCTGTTGATTTTCAAAAATGCTTATTTCTGCCAAGGATAGAAACCTGAGCTATGTACAAAATTTTACTTTTATCTAAGTATACTGCTGGAGATAATGCGCAAATATACAACATTTCATTTTATTAAGGCGTTCACCTTGTATATATTTGACCAAAAGTATATACGTTTTCGACACGGTACACATCTAATTCGCATGCAACATGTCGTCTAGCAAGAAATACTTTTTGATTTATACCGCTAGCAGATAGACACACCAACAGACAGGCAGACGAAAATTTAAAAAAAAACATGCTTTTCGTCATCTAAGGACCCTGAATCGTAAAGATCTGAACAAATCCCGGAAGGTGACTCTTTCACGATTGCAATACTTCCTTCTTCAGTTAGACGAGAGAAGTAGAAAGATAATAAAATTCGCTGACTTTGCCCCATATATTTTGGGTTCAAAGCATGAATTTTTTTGTCAAGAGTAAAAACCTGATTTCTGTGTAATTTATTACTTCTATTTACCTAATGGTTCTTGAGTTGGGCAGCGTTCTTTTTAAGTGCTTGCCCTTTATATATTTGAACGAAATTTTCTCGATTTTATACCAGGTAGACATATAAGTCGCATGCAAAATATCGTCTTCCCCAATAAACAGCTTTTGAGTTATACGGCCAACAAACGAAAATACGGACAGGCAGACCGAATTAAGAAAACATGTTTCCCGTCAGCTAGAGACCCTAAAACGTGAAGATTTGAGGAAATCCACGACGATGATTTAGTAGAGATTACAATACTTCTTTGCCTTTTCGACGAGGAACGTAAAAAGGCGTATGATAATTAGACGAAGAAATACATCAGTGGAGAGTCACCTAGTTACAACTAGTGAAGTAGATGGTAAAAAGAATGTAGTTTAAATAGTAAAGACAACTATTTACTATGGTACTATCTGTCAGCTGTAAAGCACATGTGGAAATGGACGGAAGATTAAACAACGTTAATAAAAGTACAGGGGCTCTATTAAAAGTGATTAATAAAATGGAAGTAAAAGTGTAGTTATTATACTTATAGTTCTATATTGGAGTGAAACGTGGGGCGTCAATGGAACTGCAGTGAATAAATAAGAAATTTGAAAAAGGAAAAGACCTGGAAGAAGGTAACATCGAATATTACAGCAACCACAGAGTCGCAGCGAAGCCGCTGGTTAGGGCACGTATACAGACTCTCGAATTACCGAATAATGAAGATGATGCTAAGAAAGGGAATTTATGATAAGAAAGGAAGAGGAAGCAAAAATGAAATAGATAGATAATGTACAGAAACATTTTTTGGAGTTAAACATCAGAAAATGTAAAGAGCGGCTACGGATGTGAAGAAATGAAGAGGAATTCTGGACCAAACCTAGGCTCTTCATGCCCTGTCTATCTGGTTTGCATAGTTACTAGCTGTAGTCCGCGGCGTACGCCGCATTTAAATTGTAGGGAATTTAATAACTTTTTTTACGACTACTCTGTAAGTGATCAAAATTGTACAACAACTTGTGTAAGCGTGTTCTTACCCACTCTCACCGCTAAGCGGCTCGTGCGCAACTTTTCCAGTCGTGCGTAATATGCCATTTATAACTCTTCTTACGTAATATACTATTGTTGCACTAGAGAAGGTTTTAAAGCACGTTAGAGATGGGTAGTAAAGAAAAGTTTCAAAAAATATATTTTGAAAAGGAAACACTCGCCCATGAAAAGCGTTTCATAAACATTTTCGAATAGCGTGCTGCGCAGTAGACCATTATCAGAGCAATAATGCTTGTAGCCACTGCTAGAAGACGAAACGCCACAAAACCAAACACGAGACAGGTTACACACAAGGTCAAGCACAAGTGTCATGCCAACCGAAGTATGAAGGACACGATTTGTAAGGGTGTGTTTAAACGGGGTGTGTGGTGACCGTGGGTTCCATCCAGTAAGATAGTAGTGAACCCTCCTTATTATTAAAAAAGATGTACTTATGTCCGTAGCTTTTAGAAACACAACCAATAGGCACAATAAGTAATTGTTTTCTATGATAATATGCCTACTTGTATTAAAAGTAATGGGAAGTTTGTTTAGAAAAATCCGAAAATAGTAAACCGTCGAATGAAGCTGCGATACTTTTTTCTGTTTAACACGGCATGTAGTGTTGTGCATTATTTAAGAGGTATGAGCCTAGCAGTCGAATTAATAGAAAAGCGTGCATTTACATATTGAAACGGTTAGGTACAGAAATAACAAGGCTTTAGAAAAATAATAGATGTAAAAGATCATGTTTGTGTTTGCATAAATTCACTAGATGCATCTTGATCTTAGTACTAATAACAACTAACTTATCTCAATTAGCTGCTATCGATGCATGGCTGCACACAAGATCAACGCATATACGGAGAAAGAACGGCAGTAATTTGGAGCACTTTATGTGACAGATATAGACATGGACAGCATATGTGCAATAATATACGCTAATCGTATCACGGGTCCACGTATCGGCAAGGCTATAAAATACCTAATTGTAGAGAAATCAGCATCCTTCCAGTTGACTATATTTATTTGTCTTCTTAGACAGCTGTATCGAATATTAACATATCTGCAGCTTATGATATATTCTACAGCAACATTCGGAAAAGCTATAAATTATTAATTCCATATTATTTATGAAGGCGACATTTTTTAAATTATAATAGTATAGTGTCCGAGTATATCAACATACTAATAGTCAAGCACATCATCAACAAGTTTTGCACGTAATTTCGATTCCTTTGCATCGTAAAAATGATAACCAACTGCCAGTTTATGTCTTCATTCAAATGAAAAGCTATACGCTGAAGTTTATTGCTCATAAAAAATCGACTTTCCGAGTTTGCCGAACTTGACCTACCAGATTGACGTGTTTTATTAGTTATCAGTTTGACACACAAAACCACAAACTAGAGCTGTCTGTGGGACACAATTTATAAAACCTTAAATTATCCTTAAATTAACCTTAAAAAAATCCTCCTTTTTCGGAATCTAAATAATACTTGTATTAGATTACTCATGAAGTGTTTGCAAATTAAGAAACATAAAAAAGAGGAAACTACCTAAAAATTTAAAAAAAACAATTACACTTAAATAATATTCTCGGAATATTGTTCTCATTTAGTTTCTTGGCATAATTAGAAATACGTATTATATAACCAGTTCAACGTATTATTGAAAACAAGCAATCCAGTGAGACAAATGTCTCATTTAAAAAAACAAAAAAGACCGTTTTTCAAATAGAACGCGTATTAAATAAAAACTGTACCCAGACCTGGAAGGTGTCAAAGTGGTTGCCTAACCGATCGACGTTTTAAGGCGCAGAGGGCCGCAGCTCCGTTTGGCCGCTGAAACATTTTTATTTAATACTCGTTCTACTTGAAAAACGGTCTTTTTTGTGATTTCTCGAAAACCGGAAGTGTCACGTGACTGAAATTCGATTCCTGAGCTGACATGACCATTCCAAACATATAACTTTAATAACTTTTTTCTCTATCTCTTACGGTATGGCTGCTGAAACAGCGTCCCGGACGGACGGACAGACAAGTCTATTAGATAAAGGATGCCGTGTTTAGCCGGGTAAGTAGTATTTTTCGCATATACCCCCCTACAAAAGTTCTCTTAAGTTAAATATGTCAACATTTATTATTCAAAAATAGACTAGAATAGATAATATAGAATTGTTTGAAACAGTGCCAGAATCATCGTTCATATTAAGCAGTGATTGTTAATTTATTTTTCTTCGAGTTCCCCCCTGGTAGTCAAAAGTTAACGACCACACTATTAAAGTAAAGTTCGGGCACTTCCATGTAGGAATATGGCCTGAGAAAGGCGGGTCTAGGTCGCCGAAATATCTCTTTCCAAAACCCAGTCATCTGGCACACGTTAACGGCGTACTAGGTGGTGTGGTTAGCATCACTCCTTCGACGACTGCCTTACTTTCCCTACTTCCACAACTGTGGTTTCGGTACCCAATTTTTAAAGCGTCTGGGTGGACCGCCTGCCAGTTGCCAGATGTGGGGATTGAAGCCCGTACCGTGGCACCGCAGCCTGACGCCCTAACCGCTGGGCCACGATGGCGTGGCCAACATAATAATGACGGCAAAAAATTAAGTTCTAGAGATGAACCAAGAAAAGTTGTTCAGAATGAGAAATTATGGCCCTATACAAAATTTCAGGAAGAGTACCAACTTAGATTAATCCGTCATTTTTTAAATTAGGCAAAATAAAATGTATTTATTAAAATTTTCGGTTTAATCTAATTAGGTAGATTTTCCTGAAATTTAGTATGGGGCCATAATTTTTTATTCTGAACAACTTTTCTTGGCAAAAATTTTCCGTATCATGAAAAAAGGGTAGTTTACCTGAAAATCAAATAGTTTTCGCTTCACTGTCAAGGCCGACTTGTTTTTCAAAAACTAAAAATATTTTTAAAATTCTCTTCAAACCAAGCAGGGCTTAATCCCACAATCTTAAAATACAATTCAAAAATCTTTAGTTCATCGCACCCCTTCTAACATCAATCTTGGGACGCACTCTATAGTTGGGCAGCGAAGTCATCAGGCCCGGAAACATTTTCGTTTTTGCCTGGTGTAGCTAACTACATATTCGATTTAGAAATATTTTCACCACTTTTTATCAGCTTGTCCATCTTATTCGCATCCCGTCCGATGCTATGACCTTGAACAATGTTGCGAAATGCATTTCTCATGACATATAGTATCCTCAGTTGTAATATTTGGAGAATTGAGAAAAACTCAAATTTTTCGTCTATAAATAGTCTATTCTAAGTCTATATAAATCATCGTACGTATTTTGTAACGGGTTAGTTCGTATCATTTTGGTATTTACTAATAATCTTGTTAGATTTTGGCGAATCTGTATTTCTTATATTGCAATAATTACGTTAAAACGAATTAGGCATTTCAAATAAGCAATGAGTGTTTCGCACGTAAGGTTGTGTGCGCAAACCAGCTGATGCAGTCGTTGTGGCTATTAATAGAACAGAGCAAGTGGTGCTCGAACGGAAATGTGGGGAATCAGTTCCTTGTAAATAAGTGGCCGGTGCGTTCGTCCAAACCAACGGACGCCACGCGAAGTATTATGAAGTGCGATTGAGAGCTTCTGTTGGACCTGCGTTAAGATCAGTCGAAGCGTCGTTATTCTTGAGCCTAAATACAGTCTCGAGGGCAGGTAACTACCTTGGAATCAAAGCCGGAAGCCGCCACTAGCTTCAAAGAAGTAGCCGACCTTGTAAATGTACGAGACCATTGGGAGCAAGTATAACACAAGGTTAGTTCCTATAAATAATTCTCACGATTGAATACCCGGTTCAGGAAACTGGGAAAGCGTAATACAGTAAACTGCACCAACTTACATCAGGCTTGGTGCGCGTCAGTACGAAGCGATGACATCACCTCGCTGGCACATGGCGCCAGCCTGATTTTAAGCTGCAGAAGGCAGAACCGCACTAAGTAAATTTGTGCGCAAGAATACGCCTGGTTGGCACGATTTCTTCTTTGTCTTAGCTTTGCGCATTGACAATCACACTTTCACTTAAAGAGTCTATTCAAGCATGTAGATTCTGCATTACGCTCGTGAAGATTTCTTAGCTATTGTTGATAGCGTATGTAAGATTTCTATATTACCAATGTGTATTCTTTTTATGTATTTTCATTTTTTTACAGAGCATAAATGTAATTTTATGCAAATTTTTTGGTTTTTATTTCTGGTATAATTTGCATGTATGATTACAGAATTATAGGTAATAACAAGCAGACCGGAACGAGCTATATTGATATTAGCCTTAGCCATACTGAAGTAAAAGCGGGTTTTGTGTTTCTACGACTGGGTTAACTAGCAAACAAAGGACAATCTAAATTTATAGTAAAGTAGAGTATTTTATATAAAGTTGTTTGTAATATTGCTTTCAAAATATTTTATGGTCTGCATCAAATCTTGCACCAAATATCCTAAAGTCACATAATCTTTTGCAACGACATACCTTTATCCCCATTAATGCGCTTAAACAAAAAGTTTAGCATTATCATATATGTACTATCTAAAATGTAATGTCGAATGGATAGATGTATGCAAATAAATTGGTATCGCCACAAATAGTTTTGAAGCAATTTCAAAACGTGTTTTGCGATTAAGATTAGCAACTTGCAAAACTACAGCGCCGTTTCTGAAAAAGCTCAGTTGACCTTTTATTTATTAAAATTCGACGGATTCGGCGAGCCAAAAATTCGAGGCACTTACATTAAACCCTTATTATTTAAAATGTAGTACCCCGTATGCATTTAAAAGTGCCTTAAAATACGCAGTCACCGCCAAATTGAATTATTAACAAAAAATATACGTATCGTATAACGCAATATGTTATTGAACAAAAACAGAGTTATTCTTTAAAAAGTAATAGGAAAAAATAAAATATACCGATGTTATTATGCTATTCAGGCAAGTCAGATTAATTCTCGTTGGGGGATTTGAGAGGGTAAGCGTATTAATTTAATTAGTGTCAATGATATGCAATGAACGAGGATATGAGAAAGAAATTAAAAGATAGATAAATTACAAAAAAAGACGCCAAGGTTCCACTAGTTAGATCGTTTCTATTCTCAATTTCTTGAAATAGAGTGGAGACGTGTTTAATTATACATATGATAGACAACGAATCGGTGTATTCAAGATGTGGTATTGGAGACAAATATTGCACATATTTTGGACAGAAAGACGAATCAATGTATCTGTAACAGAAATGGAGATCTCAGATAGACTATTCACGGTCTTACGCCAACGGATCCGTCAGTACTTTGAGCAGATACAAAGCATGGATGTAATTTGGAAAAACAGTTCAAGGAAAAGTAAGAGGTGGTAGACCAAGAGAAATACTGCCAACCAGATGGCTCGACGAAGTAAAAATCTTAACAGACAGAGAGATGCTGACGACCGAAGCGAATGAAGAAATAAAGTTAACAGTTGCACTTAGTAATGGGATCACGATTTATAAGATATGAGAAGACCATCATTCTTTTTTTATTCTTCTGTTAGAACTATTCGGAGTTCCTTCAAGCTACTTGAGGAAGGAACTTTCTTCCTAATTGTCCCATATGTATTCTAATGCGTCCATGTCCACAATAAAATAGGCCAATCCATAACTGTCCATACTTCTTCGATATAATCAGTGACCTTTGCCAAATGCCTCAAACATTACAGTTAAGGCGTAAGGCACGAATGTTTCCTAATTGAATTATTAAGTAAGACATATTTTTGAAGCGAAGCTCCCATAGACTGATCGGTCTCTACTAAGTCTTATCATGCATCAAAAGATATGCTTAATTTTATTTGACCATTGGAACCATGTAAACAGAACCACAATGCATCTGTAAAAGTAAGAAAGCTCCGTTGCTCTAGTGTATTGATAAAATAAAATGAGAACTCAACGAAGCACCTTGGGTCCCGGTTTAAGACCCTCGAGTCGGTTTCTTGCTGTTTTCTTCAAATTATCAATTTTATTACACTTGTATCACGGATCTTCAATCAGTAAATGTCTGTCCTACACGGTAGCGCCTGCGTTTCGAGGTCCTAGATACTGTATGGCAGTCATCCAGCTTTAATGTAGTCCTCTTTCGTCCATATTAAACTTCATTTTGGAGTACACCTAACTCACTCTTTTTAGTGTCGACACTTACACCGTCTCATATGAAATCACACTGTGGACCAGTAAGAACGAGTACAACCATTAAATAAAATTGAAAGAGTTATTGAATATATCTATGCACCTAGAATACAATTTCAAGACGTAAATTATCTTTTTTGTCCCAAAATAAGTATTGCTCATACAGCCGTATAGCCAACATTTGGAAAATAAATCTTCTGCAGTTTCAGAACAACTTTGCTGTAGCTTTATACTGTTCTGCATGATATTTATTAAATCTGAATTAACTTTGAGTTGGATTTGGTATGTACATTGTTAAAGTTGCAGGAACATATTATAAATTATGTTTTATTAAGGCCCTCTGAGAGTAGACATCAGAATTGCAAATAAAATAGTCATATTTAAAAATAACCATCTCATTTTTTGCATGCTATGTACTGGCTCACCAAAGTTGGATTTCATAAATTAATAGTGAACATTTGCAAGTCAATTAAATATTTCTACATTTCATATTTAATCAGTCGATGATCGAAAGCTTTCATCCTTTAGAAGTCTGTGGATTTTCTTAAATTGAATTTTTCCACGACAACTACTAAAAGTAGGCCTTTTAGCATTAGCTTGTTTCACTTAAATGACGTTTTATAAATCAGCGTGTTAAAAGTGAAATTAGCTGTTTACTTTTAGCAGATGTGCTGAAAGGAGACAGCGGGTGTTGAATTTAGAATTTTAAACAGGAAGTGAGGTTATAAAGTTATTCCAGTTACTTCTTTCGTTAGAGGTAAAGTGTTTTTTAAATAACTAAAGCATAATGCAATGAATAAAGTAAAATGTGTACTATTATAATTACCTTTGATAAATAACTTTGACCTGCGCCGTCACGGCCATCTCATTACTATAACATAATTTATAACTGTAATAAATGCAAATCTTCGTTAAATCGATTTTTACAGATTAATAACAGTAAATTTAAGGCTGTAGAAAAAATAGTGTGTGCAAACTCGTGCTAAAAGTGTATATGCACGAAACATGAAAATTATGAAACCCAGCCTTCCTTTAATAATTTTCATGTCTCGTGCATAAACATCCACTTTTAGCACTTGTTGCACAAACAGCTGTTTTGTTGTCAGCAGTGAGTAATAGTATATTATGTATCAAGTTTTATAAACGTCATTTTAGTCACGAGTTTTATTAATCACGAGCGAAGCGCAGCGGAGCGAGTGTTTAATAAAATGAGTGACTAATAAGTTTATAAAACGAGTTGCATACTATACTTTTTCTACGACCACAAATTTAGAGTATATAACATCATATTATTTCATTAAAATTATGACATTTATTATATTAGGTTAAATTATGCTTGACAAACGTCAAAGTGACGGTTGAAAACTAACTTGATTTTAGTTTTGGCTGTGGCTAATAAACCAAATACTATTTGAACCTAACTTCACCCCATGACTAAAACATCGTTGCCAACTTCAGCTCATGACTAAGAGGCTCTTTAGTCATAGGTTATGAAGGCATGATTAAAAGGTCACTTAGCGACGTGTATGTTAGTTTGTTAAATGGCATTTTAGTTACAGGAGTAGAAAAAGGTATTTATTTGTTCCTCGCTTGTAAACATCAATTTATCAAGTCACTGTACTCACCTTGAAAATGTTTCTTAACTGGCTAGCCAGTAAATTTTTTACTGGCTAGCCAGTTATATTTTACAAGCGTGCTCATAGATAAATGATAGCGTGCAAAGCCAGAGTTGTCTTCCTTAGTATGTGTCATATTGATTAATTTAGTTGCTTGTCAGTTTGACATTTTGAATAAATGATAAATTTCTAGTTATTTACAAGTGAGGAACAAATAAAACATTCAACAATACACGCCAGGTAACCATTTTTACTGGCTCAAGCATATGACAGGCTCGCCTAACGGCTCGCCAGTCATCCCAATCCTATCGCCAGTAAAACCTGTTTTACCTGGCTTGTAATGTTAAATACTATTACTAACATCACCTATACAGTTTTTACAGAATCAGTTAACTTTGACAGAATGGTTAATACTGAAAGTGATGCTGTGTATTGAAAATATAGAAAATCACTTTGAATAGCTGCAGCTTCTTTGTGATTAACACTTTTATGTATGCAACAAAAACGTTTGGATTTATTAAAATGACATTAATGACACAACCTTAAAGTGACACATATAAAATGCCAATGTGACTTTTACAACAACGACTGCTAACATCAATTTTTAACAAAACTATTCCACAACCCCCTAGATCAGTGGTTCCCAAACTTATTTGGCCAACCGCCCCCTTTTCAGAAATAACATTACTCAGCGCCCCCTGGAAATCAACATTCTTTAAGCGAACAAACAGAAAGATATTGTAGTGGTAGCTTCTTGAGAGTGATAATTATCTATAAGCGTATTTCTAGGTAGGAAACTATTTTGAAAGAATAAATTAATTAGCAATTAAAAAATACAAGGGGGGATTTATACATTAACAGTAAAACATAAATATTTGAGAATTGTTTAATGAATGATACATTAGATACAGCTACTGTTAAATTGTGAATAGTTTATTAAAAAGGTGCGAGCATATAAGTTGATTTAGTTGGAATAGTTGTTTGGTTAACATTAGAGCTTAGATTTTAATTTGTAGGTATTAACTGACAATCGAAATAACTAAAGTGAACGAAATGTTATTAAAATATACCATATAGAAACTTTGTATAAATGATTATTGCTAGAGAAAATGATATTTTTAAAATAAACAAATCTTTCCTGAATTTGTAGCCTGTATTTTGAGTAAAAGCAAATTTGAATAATATAAACCCTTTA
Source organism: Agriotes lineatus (assembly GCA_940337035.1). Lineage (NCBI taxonomy): Eukaryota > Metazoa > Arthropoda > Insecta > Coleoptera > Elateridae > Agriotes > Agriotes lineatus. Next base: position 13,705 of record CALNHX010009609.1, on the reverse strand, counting down.
TTATAATGGTATTTACTTTCTGGATGGTGTATTAAAAGGTGTGATAAAGTAAAATTAAAGAAACGGAGAATAAACAGACTGAATAAATAAAGTAATAAATGGTATGAAGAAGAATAAGAACGTTTAATAATGGTAAATAGGTAGTCTTCATGGAATAAATAAATCTGTAACTTGCATTTTGTGTGTTTATTTGGAAAATAATGTTACACTATGTTACACAACAGATGAAATATGTACGAATGGTTTTTATAATTCTTATCTTCTCTTCCTTCTTTAAGGTTTCACCGCCCCCTTATTTTTATTCACCGCCCCCCAAATGCATCCGAGGTTACTATCGCCCCCCTGGATCGATCCAGCGCCCCCCAAGGGGCGATATCGCCCACTTTGGGAATCACTGCCCTAGATGATAAAAGTTTTCGATCGTACGGTATGTATAGTGAGTCTGGTTTTCACATAATTTGGAGCAGCCTGTGAGAATGCTTTTTTCTACAGTGTGCAAATTAAGTTACCAACCAAACTTAAAATTGCCCCAGAATTTGTCACATTGTCACAGTTGGTAACGTTTATTGCCAACATATCACATACAAGAGTGATATGGACATTGCCAGATAAAAATAATACCCACCTTAATTTAGTACTATATTAATGTAGTAATAGAAACATTTCTCATTTAAAGCGCATTTAAGTGCGTCCTGAAATTTATTAATTTTGTTGGATTTAATATGTGTCTGTAATGGAGGGCTTTTCAAATTTAGCAGTTCGATGCTTAGGTATGGTTAACAAGTCGTCATGTCTGGTGGGATATTGATGAGTATTGATACTAGCAGTAAAATAGTACATAATTATGGTGATGCGCAAACACTACTAATTTGAAAATCATTATAGATAGATAGAAACGTTAGTAAGACTTTCGTGACTACCAATGTCAGGTCGAGATCAGGCGAATTAGATTCTTTTGAAGATCAAATGCACGCCTTCATTCGGTGGATATACCCCATAACGAAACATTGTAAATCAGGCGAAAGAAATCCAAGACGTAATACATCTGTAACAGGCCAGACGTGTCAACTACTGGCTTAGATTTTAAAATATCCTAATAAGCACAATTTAGTTTTTTACATGCTCCTAGTGAAGATTGGATACATATGTCTAAATAAGTGCACAATGAGGAATTAAATGGAGTGTCCTTGATGTTCTGCGAGGCATTAAAGTTCACGCAAACAATTTTGTTCATGTTGATGAGTACTGATTTTTTATTCCCCAGTTTTTAAACTCCTGATAAATTTCAATTTCATAACTGACTTCCTTTACCGTGTTTGCAGATACAGTGAAGGCTGTGTCGTCGGCGAAGCTAACGATTTGCGTGCGTGTAACATATAAGGGCATCATTAACTTGAATACAAAATGTCAAAACAAGTATTTAAGGATACGAAATAAGTAATTTGCCGATGCTTTCAAAGTTAAATGAAAAAATGGACAAAAGTTGCATAAAAGAGGAAATTATAAGCAAATTTTAACATAAAATTTTCGGAGAAAGTTTTTATACTGTCAAACACAGCCTGCTCTAAATCATGTGAAAATCAGACAGACTATATATTATGTAAAAGTATTAATTGAACTGATCCTGCACAAACGAGCAGCGTTTTTCTCGGTACTACATTCATTTATTTTATGTTAAAAGCGATTTGTACAATTTAATCATTCTAACTGTAGCTTCAGATAATTGACACATGCCCCAATGGAAATTTTTAAAATCTCGTTAGTTGCCATTGCGTATTCAACATTGCTTTGAATTACCAAGCAGTTCTGGTAATCCGCGTTATAGGTCAACACTAATGACTTTTATAAGAATACAAACTGATGTTAATGGCGAATAGCAAAGGCGGAACAATTTTGCTCAGCAGCTTTGCCGTTGGCAGCTTTTAAAATTGCGCCTAAAAGGGAAGGCGGAAATTATGTGGTAATTAGGAGATTATCAGCTCATGGCGTATCGAAATCGGGGCGTTTTTGGCAATCTTTTCAGCACACAGCCACCACGTATTCGTTGCATTATCAGGGGGATCAGAATTTGGCTGAAGGGCCGTAAGCTCCCGTTAGTCATTTTTTAAAACATTCGTTACGCAGATATCGCCCAACCCGTGACGTTTCCATCCTAAAGATTGCCTCAATAAATCTGACAAATATTCGAGATTAGAAGCATAAAGGATGGGAAGGACAGGGAGACGCAAAAGCCTTTCCTATAAGATTACTCTTAAAAATAGTCCAAGAGCTTTTTCAATTCTGCAATAAGTTAAGTGGCAAAAAATGTTTCGTTAATCCAACGTGCTACTAGATGTAGTTCAGAAATAATTTTTCCACCCTTCACGCAGACGCCTCATCAGGAGCTCTTTTTGTAGGCGCAGGAAGAAATTTGTTATTTTGGAAATTGCTTTTAGCTGCCAGCTGGCGGAATTTAATTCGAGCTTTTGAATAGCGCGACAGTGCTTGATTCTATGGTGTCTGTCAAGCGGAAATTGAAATTATATCGAAATTTATCAAACGAAATATCGGAAGAATTTAATTGGGTAATTAACCAACGACGAAGAGGCAGCAAATATTCTTTGTAATTACCTCGGGGACGTTAAATAGAGGTGGCACTATAGAGTGTTAGAAGAGCTCAATGATCACAGGAAATACAGTTTACTGGCTTTGGCTTTCTATTTCCGGTTGTATTTAAAAAAACTTTTGCTTGGCTCATAAAAATTACTTTTTACAAGCGTTAACTGCAAACCAAGATATTCAAGACGTAAATTTGATTTCGAGTTAATTCTTACTGATTAAAGATGCTTATGGAGGAATGTAGTCAACTCGGCGCTCAATAGAATACAAATATATAAAACGTGGTAGAGAGCAATCCCAGAAGTTCAAATACTATGTAAATCGATGAATATGTTGAAGATGTTGAATTACTAAAAACTTTCATAAAAGGTTGGAGACAAAACGATGAGGTTGTAGAACAATGAGGTAAAATCAGGTTGAATATAATCGAAAAAGGTTGACGAACATGTGTAAGCAACAGGAATTGAAAATAAATAAATGCCTCTACAACAACAAAGAAATCCACTGATATACAAAAATCCATCTTCGAACGCACAGTTTAAAACACAAGCGCCAACTGCAGTAGCGACCATTTTCTACCAATTTCCGAAATTTTACGGTAATATCAGTATTTTGAAACAGGAAGAAGTTGTGTCACTATTCTGTTGATAGCTCACAAGCTGATTGAAAATATAGAGAGACGTGTCTAGTGTTTATAGATTTCTAGACGGCGTACGATTACGCCGTTGGCTAAGATGATATTGCTACTTAGGTTTTTAATAAAACAAGATTGATAGGTTTTGTACATTTCGTAAATTCAGTTAATATAATTGAAAGAAGCTTTACGGTTTCAGTACTCGATCAATCTTTTATTATCAAAACAACTCAATTTCCATTAATGTTCGTGTCTAACCGTCAAAGAGCTAATGAATCATGCATAATAATGTGTAAAAAGAGCAGAATTTAAATTTACTAGAAAAAGCGCACAGGCAATAAATCCGCAATATTCATTAAAATTTCAACTACTGTTCATATCACCATCGCGATAGTATTAACGGTGCAGTCGTATTTTTAGCGGGAGACATTAAAATAATTGCAGGATTCGTTTAGTGTGGGCTAACCATAATCGCAACAAGTTGTAAATTTACATTATATGTTTTATGTGACAACAGATTAATCACAATTATTCTCATTTTAACATGAAAGTTACATGTGTAATTTTTGTCGCGTGTCAAATTTTCTGTGATAATCGGGTTATAATGGAACGAAGTTTGGCTGCAGCACAATGGCCGAGTGCATTAGTTTAACAAACAGCAAAGAAAATGACATTGATGTGATATATTAGTGCAACTCGCATTTCCAAATGTCGAAACTCGATAAAAGAAAAAACACAATATCTAGCCAAGCGAGTAGATATAAAACGCAGGAAACAGTATGTTTAATTTTATGTGCATTTATTTAGACGACTGCGTCTTTTCCTTCAACGCCTTATTCTTTTTCAGCTTATGCATTGCTTCCAATTTTCCTATTCTGTCTGTGTTAGTTTAAAAAAAGTAGTAAATCTGAAATAGCAAACTACCGGCCCATTTCTTTACTAAATATTTTTGCAAAAATATTTGAATCAATTATAAACAAACACGTACGATAACAAATTAATTCATTTCTCTGTATTGAACAGCACGGATTCATCAATAAGCGTTCTACGGTAACCAACTTAAGCATTTTTTACTCAATATATTTCTGACGCCTTAGAAAAACAAAACCAGGTTGATGTCATTTTTACTGATTTTGCGAAAGCATTTGATACTGTGAACCATAATATCCTCTTAAACAAACTTCATAAATTTGGTTTTACTAATAACTTAATTGATTTTTTTCATTCTTATCTCTTTGAGCGCAGTCAGTGTGTATTTAAATGGTTATTCATCTGATCAGTTTGTAGCATATTCGGGAGTACCGCAAGGAAGCATCCTTGATCCTCTTCTTTTTGTGATTTTTATAAATGACATATGTGATGTATCAAATCTTACTATAAATTACTATATGCTGATGATTTTAAACTCTTCTTAAGGATTAATTCTGAAGACGACTGTTTACTTCTGAAAAACGATTTGGATAATATTTGGAATTGATCTATCGCTAATAAACTACATTTTAATGTTAAAAAATGCCAATGTACGGCTTTTACTAGAAAGCAAAGTTTTATCAATTTTAATTATACCATGGACAACGTTCGTTTTCATCGTGTGGTTGAAATAAGGGATTTAGGTGTAGTTTTTGAACAGCTTTTGATATTTAACATTCATATAGAAAATTTAATTAACTCGTCATTAAAACTATTCGGCTTCCTAATACGTAACACTAATCATTTTCATAATATCTCAACTTTGAAGACTCTGTATACAAGTTTGATTCGTTCAAAATTAGAATATGCAGTAATAATTTGGAATCCACACTATCTTTATTATTCAATGAAGCTAGAAAGGATCCAGAAAAAGTTTTTGAGATATTGTAATTACAAATCTGGAATAAATAACATCGACAATGACTATGAATCCAATTTAAATCATTATAACTTTACAGTACTAGCTGAACGAAGAAAAACGCATATACTACTTTTCCTATATAAGATAATAAACTATCATTTGGATGCACTCACTACTATCACAATTAAACTTTATGATACCCGATAGACGTACTAGATCGTATTTCACTTTTGCCTGCTCATATAACACAAATATTCATTTAGATTCGCTTGTTGTTGCTATGGCTTTTAATTTTAATCACATGAATATGCAAATGGATATTTTATCACAGTCTTTTACACAGTTTCGTGCTGCCGTAAGTGGGGAATGTGGTTGATACAGTCAGAATCTTTTTTGTTTTTGTTTTTAGTTTAATTTAATTAATTATTTGAATTATTATAATACGTTTTGATGCATGTGCATGTTTTTTGCAGCGTCCACTGTGTTGGGCGCATTGTAGTGTTCTTTAAATTTAATCATGTAATTTCCTGTAATTGGGTCTTGGTACCTGTTGGAAATAAATCTTTAATATTATTATTATTATTATTATTATATATACTTTTACTTAATTCCGCTATGTCGTCTTTTCACACTTTTTTTAAATCTTTTTGGCGACTCCTACTACAATATCTGGTGGATTTATTAAATAGTTCACCAGTGTTGTTGTCAGTCCCAAGCATGAATAAAGGAAGAGGTTTAGACGCAGAACTGACCAGCATCCCACCAAGCTAGAGGTTTTGGGCTTCTAGCACTAGCAGAAATCTTCATAATCCAACGAAAAACATGACTTCCGTAAGATATTGGAAGATACGTATATGGAGATAAAATTATATGAGCAGGGGCATCTGGAATTTACAGCCATGCAGCTCCAAAAATGTGGAAGTAATAATGAAGTTGAACAGGTGCAAGATCGATGTTTGCTCTATATCCGAAACGAAAAAAGGGTAAAGAAAAGTTACAGTTTAATGCAAGTAAGCACTCAATCAGCCAACAAGAACAAAATAAACTTAACTCACCAAACTAAAGTAAAGTGAATAATAGTGAACAGTGTAAAATCTGTGTGGAAAATTGTAGTATACGACTGACTACCTTTATAAGGACTCACCAGTGAGAGAAACGTCTTGAAGACGCCCTATATTCCGGACGGAATGAAGGGAACGAAGAAGTAGAAGAAGAGGAAGCACCCAATAAACAAAGTAGCAGGTATATTGGTTACTAAAGAATATGAACAGGTCATTAATGAACATTAATTCAAGTCTGAAAGAATGGTAAAGATCACATTAAAATTAACAAATACTCACCTAGACACACTGAGTGTGTAGGCACCAAAATAGGAAAAACCAAGAAACTATGAAAAGGATCTCTTAAAAGCACTAGAGGAATATCTAAATAGAGTTCCGGCTGATTAGCTAGTAATAGTACTAAGAGCTAGGCAGTACCAGTACCAGACGCTACATAACAATTTAAAGAGAAATCCTACAATACCAACTCTAGTAGAATTTGCGAAACATTTGTCACCTCTAGTTTAGGCTGTCAAGAACGAGAGACAAGAGAAAATTACCAATATACAAGAACCACTAGAAAGAAAGAGGCTAGATTGCAAAAACCTTTTTTTTTGGGGATGATAAGCTACCCATAAACACTCTTGAATCGTTTGAAGAAGAATCAGACTTCCCTCAGGAGTAGCAAATGCCATCAGAAGAATGAAACCAGATAAGTCTCCAGGACTAGATAGAATAACAGAAAACACTATAAATAGCTTTGGGAGAGACGGGAGTAATTATACTTCACAATGTCTGTCAAAAAATATGGATATCTAGGCACTGACTAGAAGACTGTACAAACTCCAACTCCACTACTACATAAAAAAGGGCCCAAAAAAAAGTATGAGGACTACCCCTTTATTCTTCTCATATTTCATAGTAGTAAGGTCCTAGCCCATATCATAAACAAGCGACTGTAAGCATTCTCGGCTTGAAAATTTGCCTCAGAACAGGCTGGGTTCATAAAAAGGAAAAGCACACCAGAACATATTCTAAATCTACAATAAATAATCCAGGAAGCCAGAGAATTCAACAGGCCTGAATACCTCTTCTTTATAGACTACCGGTAGACTTTCGACAGCTTAAAATTGGATAATTATAGATAATCCTTCAAGATATGGGCGTGGTACAACACATAATAATCATAGTGAGGGCATTGTGTGAAAAAGGCAGTACAGACTTAAAAGTAGATAGAAGACTATCGAATCTCCTGAAAATAACTAAGGGGCACTAGGCAAGGCTACGTATTATCGCCAATACTTTTTAAGATAAAGCAGATTTTGTTAAACTCGTAAGAAATCTATATTTTTCTGAACCATTATCCTTTCTTTATAGTTGCTTTGATGTGAATATTTTTTCATGAGTTTTGTGCAATCTACCAGGTGTATAATAGTAAAGTAGTAAATATTGAATTGAAAGGCTCTTTAGTTACTGGAACGATACCTAAGTTAGACGATTTTTCATTATTGTTTCCTCTACAATTGGTGGTATTAGTTTGCTTAACTGGAAGTGTTCTTGCCCATTTACATTTCAAACGAACTTTCATGCACATTGTGCACATACTGTATCGTAGTTTGCAGCCGCTGAAAATTAACAGCGAACAGCAACCGCTGGTAATCTGGCATCTTAAAACAATCTTCTTCCGTAGTTATAAAATGTAATTCCAATGCTTTGTCACCCTGTTTTATTTATCTATTTATATTGATCGAGTTGGTATTCGTAGTATAAGTTCCCAATATGTGCTGCATTTTTAACCCCTCCAATATAAGTCCCCAATTTATTGGTGTGATATCTAAATGCTGTATTAGACTTATTTCAGTATTATATTTCTCCTTTATTCCATTACGTTAGCAAAATTTTTACATATAGCAAATAGCAGTTCTATTACCTTTGAAACATTATGCGCACCAGATTTGTTAAATGCATCCGCAACCCTTTGGAACTACTTCAAAGATCCACAAGCATTTCTAAATCGGATCAGAATTTAGAGGTAAAATTGGCTGACTCTACCAATTCGAACTGCAATTTATTAAAAGCAGTTGTTATAGGTGAAATTGCTGTTATAACCTCAATCTGACCAGATGTAAACTGCAAGGCGTGGGAGAAGAAAATTTATTTAATTATTGGAAAAGGGTAATAGTAAACTGCAATTTAAAGGTGCATGTGAAATATGAAACATAAAACAGTGGAGGTAGATCAGAACTAGAATATCTGGTTCTTACAACAAAAATGGGGGGTTTGCTTAACACGCACCCCAGCGACAACAAAACGTGGCATCTTAACGCCTAAAATATCCCTTGATGATTCTGAAGTGGGGATGTTACCTAACAACAATTCTGAATGTGGTATAAAACATGATCTAAGCTCGAATGCGATGTTTTAAATGAAGTCGTAATATCAACAAAAATAGTCTAGGAAGTCCAAAGGACTCGCGTGATTGCCTAAAACAATATATTGAGTGAAAGCAGCAAGTATTTGATAATCAAGAAGACACGAGTTGCATTCGGCTAGATTATATCACGACTTAATACAGAACGTTTGAACAGCTGATTTATAAATATTAAAATTACAGTTAGTGGGGTTGCTATGACGATTATACTTTCAGCAGATAACGCGATGTTTGTGAAGGTATTTGACTATCAGTTATTAGTCAAGAAGGTATATTATTATCACCGTTGCTATGTACATCATCAAAAGTTAGTACATGCGTAACTATGCATTTTTAGCGTTTTTTATTGTTTGATGTTATAGGGAGTGGTATGATCCTTATAAACAGAGAAATTGGTAGAGCTCATTAGAAACAGCAAAGCGTTCAGTTTAAGAATATCGGAAATTTCGAACCAAATGCTAACAACGAAAATAGAAATTGAGAAATAGAAACCAACAGGGCTGGTAATGTAATGACCACAAATAGGATATTCTACCAGAAAATATATAATCATGAGATATAGCAAAACTGACTAAGAACTTATCTGTATCACTCATTAACTAGTAAGTCTTAAAATGGTAAATAACAAAACATCAAAAATAAATGCATGACTGGAGAACTATTAATATGTTGTAAATAGAATATGTCTATAACATTCTCAATAACATTTGGCCATGGTTAGCTGACGGTATGAGGACCTACAAATGGTAGATCTACACCTTCTGCAGACGCTGTGGCTTTATTACCTCTTTTGCAGTCATTTTCATGGAAGAGAAAGGCGGGAAAGTAATACTCTTATGTTTTATCGGACTTTTTCCACTGTCTCGAGTGTTTATCATACAACATTTCGGGAGTTTCTAATCTACTCTCGTCCTCAGGTGACTGAACTCCGGAATACCGCAAAAATATTAGAAAGGGCGAAACCATCACAGGAGTTCATTTACCTGAGCACGGGTGTAGATAAGAAACTCCCGAAACGTTGTGTGATAACCACTCGAGACAATGGGCCGATAAAACATATTACAATAGACCACTGTCAAAAATGACATCATTCAAAGAACAAAGTAATGCTGCATGTAATTATACGAAGAATTTATGAAATATTTGCTCCTGTGACGCTGCCAATGGATCGTTCATATGATTTGCAAACGTTTATCTGTCGTAAGAACATTAATAAATATTTCGGGCAATCTGTCAAGTAGTTTGGTGTTGATAGCTATTCGAATGGGTCAAGGTGTAAAATTCGTGCAGTGATTACATGTTTCTTAATGTAAGGCTTAACTGCGAGCGCCATAATAGCTGATATGGACGATCTGTTTGAGAAAAAGTCCTCGTCACTACAAGCAGTGAATATGGAGGCTCTGACGTTTAAGCGTGGACGTCGGAGCTGTGAAGGTGACCTCCGCAGTGGACGGTCGCCAAAAGAATTGTTGTCGACCACCGTATTGAAGTACGGCATATTATATAATTACCAATGTTATAGATGTGAATAAGGTCTCATCCCATTGGTTACCAAGTTTTCTATCTTAAGAGCAAAATTGGGTTTGTAAGAAAATTTCAATTCAATGTCATGGCCTATGCGCTGGTTTCTAACTGTGGGTGAAACTTAAATTCGCCACCACACACCTGAAACCAAACAGCATCCGAAGCAGTATAAACATTCTGGCTCACGCACACCAAAGAAGAAAGAGTAATGACGCCTATATTTGGAGATGTCGAGAGTATCGTCTTATTGATTATTTGGAAATAGGTATTACAATACACTCTCACTATTACGTACAGTACATTGCTAGAACATTATAAGCGCACATTTTTATTAAATCATGACAACGCACCGTGCCATACCGCCAAATTCACCACCGGGAAACTTGCTAAATTTTAGATTCAATAAAATTGGTCCCGCTACCAACTGAATTCTCAAGATCTGGCTCCCAGGGACAATATTTTATTCACTAACCTGAAGGTATTACTACACTGTACGATAAATGAGCAAGTGAACAGCTATATTGTGGGCCTCAACAAGAAGCTCAAAAAATGTTTTAAACGCCCCTGATTACCGTTGAAATAAAAGTGTTGAACTCGCAGGAGAACATGTTTATAAATTTATTTAACCTTAGCCTAAATTGGTATTTCGTACATTCTCGTACACTCAATATTCGAAAAAAGTAATGTAAGCAGCAGCGTAACCTCTACTAAGATCTAAACTAAACCCAAGCTAGAAGTAGCAATATTTATGTAGCATCTTGAAATTCAAATCAGTGCGTAAAACCTGAGTTTGGCAATGCCAGTGGTGAGGAAAGAAAAGTCAATAAATACATCAATAATAAAGTCAAAGGGATAAATAAAGCAATAACAGCAGTCACATCCAAAGCAATATGGACAATAAATGTTCCCGAAAAGTAATCTTGGTTTTGTTCTGCTCTCACATTTCCTTCAAAATTCATAAGCCTGATAAATTATTGAAGACAAATGTTCACTTTGGTTTATTTCTCTGTGTATAGCTTAACAGCACTGGAAAAGCAAGATTATCTTCCAAATAATGTTAAAAAACTTTTAAATACAATCACAATAGTGTGCGAAGTTTTATCGTAAGTAATTTACTTAAACATTTACTAAAATTGGAAAATTCCTTTTTTAATTTTAAAATATCAAGACTAACGAGACGCCCCTCTTCTAAACTCTAATAATATAACATTATTTATTTAAAATTCATTTTTTACCAAAGAAGCAACTGTATCTGACACTGTGAATAGGTTAGTTAGCAGCCATATGTAATTAAAAGATTTATACAGCATCAACGTTTTCTAATTAATTAAGCTGAAAACGTATCAGATATATGATTCAGTTACTTTTTCCGTCTTATTAAACGGATTAAGAGCATCGCCGTTGAAATTACTAAAGGCCGGGGAAAAAATAGGTGGGTTATCCCAGATAAAATTTTCTTTTCTAATATTTTGTTCACACCTGCTGCCAAATGTCCAGCAGAGGGTGCGTTCTCGAGAATTCCTTTCTTAAGGACATAAACTACTAGCACGATCTCATTTTGTCTTCGCAATTGGATCGTTGTTCAGAGCTTAAGATATCCAGTGTGTGCGAAGAAGCCTTGTAATTAATTCAAGATAATGCGAGATTGCAAATTACTGTAACCATCAACAATACGTTTAATTCTAATGCAGTAAATACACACAACTCGTTCACAAGCGAATACTACAGACAAATACTATTTCACTCCTAATTGGTTGTATTGTAGGGTTAATCCATATTAAATCCAACCAGCTGGAGCTTACAATCAGCGAATAAGCAGATTTTCAACATGTCTTTAAAATGAATTAGGCATAATATTATAGTGTGTGTTTTTTAATATATGTGTTTATCCGATCTACATGCATGCAATAGCCGTATTATAACGTACGGAGTTTAATATTTAAATTTACCTAGTTAGTTATGAATTAGACAGAGAGGCGCAACTTACACCAAGGTATTTCCCCAAATCAATTCTTAGTTGGGAAACTTATAGGTAATATTATAACAGAATTTCTTTAGTTGATTTTTTAAATGTTCGTTAGATGAAATGTCCTTTCAAGAATTCCTATTAGATCATATTTTATAATCGATAGAATTTGCGAATAAGCTTTTTACAAACCAGTGAGTGGTATAAATTATCTTCCACCCTGAAATAATAATCCTTTATCTAATAGACGTGTCTGTCTGGGACGCTGTTTTGTCCGGGACGCAGTTTTGTCCGGGACGCTGTTTCAGCAGCCAAACCGTAAGAGATAGAGAAAAAAGTTATTAAAGTTATATGTTTGGAATGGTAATGTCAGGTCAGGAACCGAATTTCAGTCACGTGACACTTCCGGTTTTCGAGAAATCACAAAAAGACCGTTTTTCAAATAGAACGCGTATTAAATAAAAACTGGTTCGGCCGCCAAACGTAGCTGCGACCCTCTGCGCCTTAAATCCTCGATCGGTTAGGCAACCACTTTGACACCTTCCAGGTCTGGGTGGTTGCCTAACCGATCGAGGTTTGAAGGCGAGTTAAATGAGACATTTGTCTCACTGGACTGCTAGTTTATACATAATAGATAAACCTTGAACCGGCAGCTCATTAAAATTCGCACAAACTGGCAAAGCCTAAGTATGTTTGTTATGCATATAAATCTTTAAACGTAAAATATCACCTCGTAACTTATTAAATGTCAGATGAAAATGGCATACTAAAAACTAATAATCCATAACAAACGATTTTTCAAACAGAATCCAAATTAATATGTAAGGTGTAAAAAAAATAAAATTAATATCATAAATTGCTAGAATTTACTCATTCTCAAGCGATTTAATAATGCTCCAAATAAATAAAAGTTTTGGTAATATTTATTAACAATGGTGCACATATTAATAAGAGGTGAAGACACACGGATGTCACGTTTCGCCAGCGGAATATAAAAAGTAAAGTTAGGTTGAATTCTGTGATTATATGCATTTAAAATACAATTACAAGAAGACAGATTTAAAAGAATTAAAACATCCCTAATTTTGACGCAGACGTAACTGCCATATTTAGGGAAGATCTAGCTTTTACTTCTATTTGTACTTAACAAGGACAGCATTTTAGACGTGTACAATAATTGTTGAATTTATAGGATCCCCTTACTATATTTATAAAAGGTTTCGATAGCACAGAGCAACTGCTTTGGTATACTCAATTACTGATACCATTAAATAATAATTTGAAGTTGCAGTAATTTTTATTTGAAATACTCTTCAGTAATGAAGAAAAGGAAATATGATAGGCTCGAAAGCATCCGACTACAGACTAAACATTCTATTGAAAGAAAAGAGTTCCAATACGTTTGTGAATCTCAATTTTCACCATATGATAGGCAGTATGTATTAAATTTAATATGGATGCATTTAATGTTAACATCAAGTTATGATACCACAAACAATATAAAAAGTAAAGTAAATGTGACACCAGATACAATTGTATTGCTTACAGATTGAAAGGGATCAAATACGTTAGAACGTTCGAAGGTTTTCCATTATTTAATATAATTTTAAATTGAGCGTACCTAAGCAATTTAAGCGTTACAATAATGTTACAATTAACCGAAAAAAGACAACTAGATTGT
>CALNHX010009608.1:0-48161 GCA_940337035.1 Agriotes lineatus | reverse complement strand
TGTTATCAAAACCTGATTCTATAAGTTAATTGGGGTGCAACTCTAGCTCGCGTCCGTAGCAAAAAGCTACACGTGCACCCTGGGTAATGCTAAAGAGCTGAACATTTGGCCGTCCACACTATCCTTGTGATCTCCTGGACAACATTAGGTACATATACGCTTCCATGCCCACAAGCATGCCACATAACTCACCTGGTTCTTCTCAGAGCCACACAAAGACAAAAACTCTTGGACATATTTTAAGAGTTTGCCAGCTGAACATAGAGGGCTTTAGTAAATCTAAGAGCGAAATTCTGTCTAAATTTCTCCTAGAGAATAACATTGACATTATCGCAGTTCAAGAAACTCATACAAAAAACGAAATAGAATTAAAATCACGAGGCACCTTACAAGGATATCACCTGGTTGGAGCTACATACCATCAGCACTATGGTGTCGCCACATATGCCCGCAACAATATAGATGTACAGCTTGATTCCACATCCGATAGCAACAACATACATTCTGTGACCGTAAAGGTTAACAATACAAAAATAATAAATGTTTACAAACCCCCTGCCACCATATGGCTTTACAACACCTTGCCAGCATTAGAACATCCTGTCATATATCTAGGTGACTTTAATAGTCACCATACCTGCTGGGGTTACCGCGAATGCGATGCAAATGGATTCAATCTAGCCGAGTGGGCTGAGGTTTCCGGACTGCACCTAGTTTTCTACCCCAAAAACAAGCTCACTTTCAAATCAAGCAGATGGAGCAGTGAAACAAACCCTGACCTATGTTTTGTTAGTGAGGATGAGAACGGAGTCCCTCTACCTATAACTCGACATGTCTTAACTGGCTTTCCACGTTCACAACATCGACCAGTAATTCTAGAAGTAGGTCTTCAAATACCGATAATCCAATCCACCCCTCTACCACGTTGGAATTTTACAAAAGCAAATTGGGACAACTTCACATCCGATTTTGATAAAAATATCGGATGGATTTCGCCATTGGTATGCAATTATCACAGATTTGTGAAATTAATGGTATCAACGGCTAAAAAGCACAACCTCGCGGTTACAGAAAAGATTATATTCCCGGCTGGGATGCAAACTGTGAGGCCTTATACAACGACTTCGTGAAGAATGGCCGCACTGATGTCACAGATAACCTCATTCACAGCCTTGATGCAGCCAGAAGGGCGAAATGGAATGAGACGGTCTCTAACATGGACTTTAAGCGGTCAAGCAGAAAGGCCTGGAGTCTCCTGAAGAAACTTGGGGGTAGCTCTCATAAACCTCAGTCAGCATCAACGGTGACAGCTGATCAAGTAGCCAATCGTATTGTGGAGGCGTCTAGAGCCAAATCAAATATAGTTATTTTCATGACAAGCGTCGAAAGTAGCAAGTATCGTGCGAGTGTTGATTAGACAAACGAGGGCGTAGCGAAGCGAAGCCCGAGTGGATCTAAAACACGAGCACAGATATTTGCACTTTCGGGCGAGTTATGAACACTATTTTTTAGACGACTACTCAAAGTAAATTCTGTTTTTAAGAATTGTTTTTATTTCGTTTGCAAAATTGATCGTTATATTATTATTGGTGCAATTATAAAAAATTAGAGCTTGTTGGAAGCAGAGCAACGAATAAAGCAAAAGCGTCTGGATTATTTGAATCACGGTCTGCTTAATTGTGTGACAAACATCAAAGTGACGTTTGTCACACAATTAAGCAGGCCGTGATGTGAATAACTTTGTGCCGTTACGATATGACTAGCACGATATAATATCGTGCTAGTGTATGAAATTGTCAACTTTCTGTAGTAGGCTGCTGTCGCGATAATGTTACTTTCATACGTGGTCGTCTAAAAATAAATATACCCAGCTGGTATTAAGCCTGTATGACACGACGCTAAATTTTATGCAAAATTTACTTGTAAATTTTCACATATAATCTCATAAGAGCATTAATTCTTTCCGGAATTTTTTTTGAGTGCGGTCCAACAACGTCGTATTAATTTGCCCAAGCGGGACGTGAGGGCAAATTAGGACGTTGTTGGAATGCACGAAAATAATTTCCGGATATGAATTAATGCTCGAATGCAGATTCGGTAAGAAAATCGTAACGCCACAAACCCTCACAGTTAGGTTGTCTACCTACAAAAAATTTCCAAGAAATTTTTTTATTGTCTTGGTTACGGCTCCTGCACTAATTTTTCTATTGGTCATTAATGAGTGTCGTACGATTTTCATAAAAATATTAAGCACCATACAGAAAATTGGCTGCTGAATTTTCATGTAAATTATTTAGAAATTGTTCTAAATTTCCTGGTAAATATGCGTGCAAAAATGCGCAGAAGTATCATAATCAGACTAAACTGCAGCGCATGATGCGGAATGTAAACATAAACATAACCTACATTTTATTAGCATTGTTTAATGTTGGCCCTCCTATCTAAAATACATTCAGGGGTCTCTAAGATAAATGCCTTAACCCTACCTCAGAAAATAGATAACAAACGACAAATAACATGAAAACAAACGCATACTTCAACCAATACTCTCTAGAGGGTACTCTTTCCACTTAAAATATTTGGAACTACGCATGTGCGCATGCCAAATTTAACATCAAATTTAGCACACGTTGCAAATAGGAAATTGTGTTTTTGAAAAAAATTTATCAGCGAATTTATTTGAAAATTTACATGTAAATTTGCACAAAGATTAGCGTCGTGTCATACAGCCTTTAGATGACATAAAAAATGAAAAATACCTTATTAGTGAAGTGTCGTTTCGATTTGCATGGGTGTTAGCAAAAGCTATTATTCTGATCCACTTACTAAAAAATTGCTTGTTTTTAATGTATTTTAGTTGTGTACATAGAGATGGATCTGATATAGTTTATTTTGTATTCAAATTAAAAATGAGCAGCAGAAATTATGAAATAATAGGGTTACAGTTCTTTAGTTTTTGTGGGCATTTCAAATCACTGAATAAAATAAAATGTATATTAAGCTCATCACCTATCTTTACTTAACGACCAAAATATTAATTAGTTTGGTAATTGAACAGGGCATTTTAAAGTACTGTGTTTCGTTTCCAAATTCCCCAGACTTAAAAAGAAAAATGTATAGGCGATTCTAAGATTACATTATTAAGTTAATTGTAAATTTTTGTTTTAGTTGTCATCCTGATCCTAGTTTATACAGTATGAAAATAGTTTGCATCGAACAAATGTGGAAATGGTTTGAAGCTGACCCTGGTATCATTTCTTCTAGCAAATACTTTCGTAAGCTCATGAGACTTGTCATAGATGTGGTGAGTAAAACAAAATTTGCTATTTATTTTATACTTACTATAAACATTTCAAGCTATAAAATCGTTAATACTTGAAAGATTTCGATAAAATTTAGTACAGTATTGTTTTGAGGGGTGGCAAATCCAGTGGCTTGTCCAGATTTTTTCTAAAAAAATTGCTAATATGAATTCTTGAAATTTTACTACTAAACACTGATCTAGTAGGCCTTGGGTTTTGTAGGAACATGGCGCTTTTGTCTCCAAAAATACTGTTCATCAAGCTCTACCATTTAAAAAAATCCGGTTAGAATCGCACAATAAATAAAGATTTTACAGGGTGGCTCAAGAACAAATGGGTCACACTGTATACAGTCTGTCCGCGGATTGAGTTCACATAAGGTGTAAATAATAAAAAGTATTCGACTTAGAAGCTGATATTCTAGGAATCGCTCCTGCTTGTTCTCAAAGCAAGATTTTGAGAAAATCAATCAAATTAATTAATACACAGGGTGTTTTTCGAATCGATTTTTAAAAATGGCTAAGAGTTAACTACCTTTATTAGAAGAGACAAGCAATCCAGTGAGACAAATGTCTCATTTAAAAAAACAAAAAAGACCATTTTTCAAATAGAACGCGTATTAAATAAAAACTGTACCCAGACCTGAAAGGTGTCAAAGTGGTTGACTAACCGATCGACGTTTTAAGGCGCAGAGGGTTGCAGCTCCGTTTGGCTGCTGAAACAGCGTACTGACACTTCCGGTTTTCGAGAAATCACGTGACTTCTCGAAAACCGGAAGTGTCACGTGACTGAAATTCGGTTCCTGAGCTGACATGACCATTCCAAACATATAACTTTCATAACTTTTTTCTCTATCTCTTACGGTTTGGCTGCTGAAACAGCGTCCCGGACGGACGGACGGACAGACAAGTCTATTAGATAAAGGATAATAAAGAAAAGTATTAAGAAAAGTTGTTTGCATTCCAATCAAACAGTTTTCATTGTTCTAAATAGCATGTTACTCATACTAAGACATTCTTAACATATGTCAATTCCACGTTTCGTCGAAGAAATCTCTAAAGTACAAAATAACATTTTGGGCTTTGTTATTATAGCGCGGCATTTTTAGTGTATTTTTGGATAAATGTCACATCGACCGCATTATAAAATAAGCTGTATTTAAACCCTATCTGATCAAAAATTGCAGATTTATTGTTTCGTCCAGTTCCTTATAGTTAAATAGAGAGAATTACTATATCACAAAAAAAAAGATAATGTGTAGACTTTAACACTGCTCGCGCAAATGGGAAAATTTAAATGTTGAACACATATGTTCGATATCGTTTGCTTGAAAGGGTTGAAACTTGATGCATTTATATAAAAGCATTATAGTATCGGAACTGATTTATGGGGTTTCATTAGTCAACAAACTTTTTTATGGCAACCATATGAGCTTTTGAGCCTGTCATCTGGGTGGAAGCTAATTCTAAATAAAAAAGTTTTTGTAAAATTGGATTGTAAATAAGAAAGTTACAGATGAAAATGTATTTAATATTTCTAATCAGGAAAGCCATGAAATAAAAGACTTACGAAAAATACTTTATATTGCCAGAATTGTCAGTAAACTAACACCGTTGTAGAATGATTGCTAGACTAGCAAGTTACGATAACAGTGTTTATTCTTCAGACTTCCACTCGTCTTTAATATAAAACCACTAATATCATGTAAACATTTTTTCATACTTACAATATTCTTACATTACCCTGTATAGTAAGTAATTTATAAGGTGTTTAATTATTATCACAAGTTTGTAAAAAATAAGGACTTCCATAATTACCCCACTAGAGGAGGGAATGTTCTGTCTATACCCAGTCATAGAACAGCTACATTTGTAAAATCACCCATGTGTTAAGATCTTCAATGCATTGCCAGATGTAATTAGAAATATACCGGGTGTCTTAAAATGAATTACATCTAGTTTGCTTCAAATTTCTTATAATGCAATCTAAAATTTACTTGAAGTAAGTCTATGTCAAATTCGAGGTTAGCAAGTTAGGTTTTGCATCAGTCTGTCTCAAATAACCAACAAAACCTAGCCTGCTAACCTCGAATTTGACATCGACTTACAGTTTTGCCAATTTTAGGTAAAGTTTCCAATTGCATTATGGGAAATACAAAGCATACTAGATGTAATTCTTTCTAAGACACCCGGTATATTTATAATACTAGCTGAAACCCGCGGCATATGCCGCATTTAAAATGTACGACAAATGTAATAACTTTTGTTGCACTAAAGACAGTTTTAAAAGCACGCTAGAGATTGGCAGTAAGGAAAAGTTCCAAAAAATATATTTTCAAATGGAAAGTCTCTGGAAAGGAAACGCTCGTCTCTGGAAGGCGTCCTAATTAATACGACGTTGTTGGATGCAGTAAAAAAAAATCAGGAAAGAATTAATACTCTTATGAGATTATATGTGAGAATTATTTGTGCCACCGAAATAATTTTCAGCTGCTTGCAATCTGTGTTTTTTTTTCAGGTTTAAGCCGTTGAGGCGTTGAGCGTCATAAAAATATAAATGCGGTAACTCAAGTCTCCAGTTACGCCGTTACTGTTATTGTTAAATAACTCGATTAATTATTATTTCTTTGTCATTTTAAACTGGCATTATTATTATTATCTCTATAATAGCAACCATAAGTAACTGTTTATAATGTTTATATGCTAGCGAGTTGTTCTTAAATCGCTAGTGAATTAATAGTAGATTGTTCTACAAGTTAAGAAAAGTGAGAGTTTTCCGGCGAATGTAAAAGTTTTACGTGAGCATGGAAGAATAACTTTTCCAATGTGTTGAACATGCAATGTTTCCGTGTAATTGACAAAAATATCTTTTTAAATAATTTTGGTCAAAGTATGGAAGCGTAATGTTTACTGTACTGTATAAATACAGAGTCCGGCAACAAAGCGGAGGTGGAAGATATTTCTAAAACGATGAGAGTTACATGAATATTGTGTACATAAAAGTTGTAGGTACGAAAGCTTGCTTTTATATCCGACTTACAGCCTCCTTCTTCGTCCAGTATGCTACCGAGATAAGTAAAGTTTGTAACATTTTGCACATTGCTTTCTTCTATCCTTATTTCAGTTCTATCTTCCATATTTGTTCTTATTGTCTTCGTCTTGTTTGTGTTAATTTCCAGGCCCATTGTACTTGCTTTTATTTTAAGTAAATTTAGTTTATCTTGTAAGTGTTCTCTTTTCTCTGTAATTAAACAGATATCGTCCGCATATTCTAAATCCTCAAGTTTCGTGTCAAATCTCCAAACTAGTCCTTTTTAATTATCTACAGTTCTTCTCATTACCCAATCAATACTTATTAAAAATAGTAAGGGCGATAGGATGCAGCCTTGTCTCACGCCATTTTCAATTTCAAAACTATCCGATTTTTCTCCGTTGTGTATTATACATGCGTTGTAATTTTCATAGAGTAGCTTAATAAGTTTAATATATTTATCTGGTATTCCGTAAGTCTTAAGTATTTGCCACATTTTCTGTCGATTTATTTTGTCGAATGCTTTCTTGAAATCAATGAATCCTATATACAATTCTTTCTGCCATTTGTTACATTCATCTAGTATTATCCTTAAGGTGTTAATGTGATCTATACATGAACTTCGTGGTCTAAAACCGGCTTGGTTGTTTCTGAGTTTATTTAAGGTTGCATCCCTTAACCTTTCTAGTATTATTCTCGTTAATATCTTACTTGTGGTGTTTAATATTGTAATGGCTCTCCAGTTATCGCATTCTGTCGTATTGCCTTTTTTGGGTATTTTGACGATTAAGCCTTCTGTCCATTCTTTCGGGATTTTTTCTTCTGTCCAAATTTTCTTTAATAGCTTGTGTAGAATTGTTACAATTGGTTCTGATCCTGCCTTAATCAGTTCCCCTGGGATGTCATCCAATCCAGCCGCCTTATTGTTTTTCAATTGTTTAATAGCTTGTACAAAATCTCCTTCCGTTATTTCGTTCATATTTATATTTATATTTGGTTGTAATTCTGCATCTTCGTCCTCTTCATCATTCTCTTCTATATTTCTACTATCCTTTTGGGTACTAAAAATTTCCTTAAAATATTCTACCCATCTATTTATTATATCCTGTTGTGATGTGAGCAGTATTCCTTTCTTGTCTTTGATGTTATTGGTTGTTGTATTTCTTCTACCTGACATTTTTCGTGTTATTTTATATAACGTGCTTAGGTCATTTCTATCTGCTGCCGTTTCGGCTTCCTTTAGCATCTCCTCTATTTGTTTTCTTCGGTCCCTTCTTGCGCTTTTTTTTATTTGTTTATCTGTCTCCCAGTATGCTTGTTCGAGTGTTTTCTTCTGTTCGTCTGTTCTTGCAGTTAGTATTTTTTGTTTAAGCTTATTTCTTTCCTCTATTAATTTCTCTGTGTTCATAGTCATCCACGGCTTGTGTTTTCTCTTTTTTATTTCTATTATTTCTTCTGCTGTTGTCTTTAGGACTTCTTTATATTTTCCCCAAAGCTGTTCTATATTTAGTTCGTCCATGTTTACTTTCACTTGATCTTCCAGTTTTGTGCAGAACTTTGTTTGCATTTCTGTTTCCTTCAATAGATGTGTGTTGTACTTTATTCTTATATTGCTTTTGTTCTGATTGGTTTTTAGTTTAACTTTAATCTTTACTCTCACTAAAGCATGATCAGAACCTATGTCGGCTCCATTCATTGTGCTTTATAGATTTAGCTAAGGGTTTCAACTGTTTGCAGTTGGAGGATGTCATTTGCTTTCAAAATAAATAGTAAAAGTTACACATAAAACCGACAAGAATAAAAGTTCATGGGTTCTTAAAATTAACTACACAAGTACACTATGGTATAAGACAACGGTCGGCAACTGGCGGACCGCGGTCCAAGTCCGGACCGCGGAAGGTCGAAAATAGGACCGCCAAAAGTTTTTTTTTGAAACCTAGTATAACAATTAACTTATTCAATTTAAATAAATGATCTAAAAATATTTTTCTACAGATAATAATATGTTTGTTCCTTATCAGTGTTTCTAATATGTTATTATGTTACAAGTAATAGCGTGACTCGTTTGATTTTTACTTCCTTTTACGATAAAGGAAGTATTGGATTCACCCCAAAAATTCGAAATTGAGTTTTCAACAGATCTTGACGTTTTAGAGTCCCTTGAACCCAAAAAACATGTTTTTGTTCATTGGTCATTGGTCTGTCTGTCTGGGTGTCTGTCTGTGAACAGAATATCTCAAAAACGAAAAGAGGTATGGCGTTGAATATTCATATATAAGTTTTGTGTACTATCTAGATGCAACAGCAAGCTTTTGAAGAAAATCGCATAACCGGAATTATGGCGTTTACTCTTGTGATTTTTCAGTCTTTTTCGATTTTTTCAAAAACGGCTATAACAATTTTTTTCAAACTTTACATTTTTAATGTGTATGGATGTAAACTAGGTGATTTTCCAGTTGAATACCTCTAAAATGGGTTTTTTTTGTTTTTTCCTATTTTTTTATTAACTGCTATTTCAAATAGAACACCCGGCATATTATTACATTTTTGAATTCAGCTTAAAATTTTAGACAAAATTTTTCTCTCGAACTAACGCTCTATTTTGTACGGTTTCTGTAGAACTTTTGACAAATGCTTGAACATAAATATCAAATTTTTGGCTAATTATAAGGTCACTGTAAAAGGAAGTTGTGTGCGTGTATCAGACCAGATTTTTTATAGTATGTTCCCAGTGAAAATAAAAAATAATATGTAATATGAGCTTTTCTCTGGACCTCGAAAATTTTATTCAAAAATATTCGGACCCGTCTTAAAACTACTTGCCGATCCCTGGTATAAGATAACACAAGGGGGAAGCCTGAGCCTGACTCTGTTTAACTAATAAACATGAAGCAGACAAGCAGAGAAGATAGAACAGAAACAATGAAATGAAAATTATGTACTATGCAGATGATACGGCTATCATAGCAGAAAAATCTTACCTATTTCCACACAATTGCTACAAATTATTACATGAAAATATCAATAGACAAATTAAAATCACACCAATATGGTATAAACTGGTAATAGAGAAGTAACTTAGGAAACAGTTACTAAATTCAAGATATTGAAGTGATTATAAAGAAGTGATACATCAAACATACAAAACTGCTACCGTCTTGAGCTACCTATGAAATATAGTCTGGTAAAGCAAATATAACAGTGAAAAGGAGCCCTATAATTTACAAATCATATGTAAATCCAATTACAGTGGAACTTCAATAAGTCGAAGTTCAATGTGCCACAAAAAAGTTTGAGTTATTAAAACTTCGAGGTATTGAATTTTATACTCAAGTATAAAAAATAAGAAAGATATGTTTGTATTTTAAAATGGAAACTAACTACAAACCTTGATTTAGGTAACGCTTACATAAAGTAAATTTTTTTTCACTTATAATTACACGAGAGCTTTTTTTTTGTCGAAGTAAACTTGAAATTTTAATGAGAATATCTTGCTTGGCAATTTAACGAAAAAAAACTGCCTCCGGAAAAATTACGAGTCCGAAGGACGAGTAATTTTTTCTTGCAGTTTTTTGAATTGAATTGCCTAAAAGCAAGAAAACTCGAATTATAAATGTTAACTTTACTTCGATAAAAAAAAAGCTTGAGTGCAATTCGGTACGACAATTTAATGAATACATATTTAATTTACATATTAGGTAATTTAGAAGTCACTAAATTAACAAACAAGGCAAAAATTATTGTAGAATTAAGCCGTTTTAAAAGTTAGGTTCTGTTTTGTCGCTGGAAAAGTTAGGGCTAACTTTTGCCGCTGTCATAGTGACAAAAAAACCGCAGCTTATGGGATTTTTACAGCCGTATTCATAGTCGTTCGCCAGCGCCTCGCCGGCGAGTCGCCGGAGTTTTGTTATGAATAGTATGTTGGCGGCACTGTACGTCTATGTCAAATTCGAGGTTAGCAGGTTAGATTTTGTGTCAATTTCTGTCAAAACTGACGGCAAACCTAACCTGCTAACCTCGAATTTGACATAGACGTACAGTGCCGCCAACATACTATTCATAACGAATCTCCGGCGACTCGCCGGCGAGCCGCTGGCGAACGACTATGAATACGGCTGTTAGTGTATGCATTAAATTGTCTATAATAATTTTCAAGGTCAACTTTCTAGGGGATAAGTTGCATTCCTGCAGGGTCCCTAGTTTTAATAATGTTGGTACATAGATTTATAGTTCTTTTCTTCCACTAAAAAAATTATTGACATTTTGACAGATATGTCATAATTTAATATTGCTTGCTTCATTTTTGCATTTAAAATATTTCTTGGTTTTCTTTTTTTATCCGAATTTATTGATGATGATGATTATTAAATGTTAAAAAAAGAAATTTGTCAAGAGTTCAAATTAAGGAACCTTCACATTCAAAATTGGCACATAACCATAATTTTCAAAAAGTTCTATCAACACATGGTATAAAAATTTCCTTGCGTTTTAATCACATATCTACCAACATTGTAACACTTTGACAGTTATTATAGAAAAAAAACGTACTTTACGTGCTATACATGTAACATGTTTTATACAGGGGTATTCGGGAAAATGTGGGAAATCTCCTGGATATGAAAAAACACGTGAAAAGAATACTACAAGTTCATATAAACTTTTTTCGTATAGGCCTCCTCTTCGGAGATATGGGCTTCCAAAGAGCTCCAATGGAATCAAGTTTTTTTCGCATAATTATTGAACCACCAGGTATATTCCAATTTTTTTTTAAATATGATGTATACCAGGTAAGACCCTTCAAATTACTATCTAAGAAAGTGTTGTGAATTACTCACAGCTGCAGGGACGGGCTAGCTGTGACACTCATGACCCCATTTTTTTACGCCCTGTATGATAAGAACTTTGGACAACGTTTTTTACATACCTTTAACTATTGACTAAAAATTAAGTACTCTTCATTCATGTCGCTAATCTTAACCGTTTTCGAAAAAACTTCATTATATTTACGCTGTTAGTCCCCTAACTTCTCTCGGGTTGAATATGAAAAAGAGGAATTTTCCCCTGTCACCAACATAGTTTCAATAAAAAGTTAAACTTTAACTGCTTAGTTAAAAACTTCGTTATATGGTTCAGCATGGGCCTGTTATATAACCCTTTTTCGAACGGTTATTACAATTAGTAAATTGGATATCTACCCTATTGCTTAGTTAACAGAAGTAGTATCTAGAATAATGTATTAAACACTTACCTTGTTGCTTTTGAATTACTTTCAAAATTGACATATCTCACTTATGAAAATATATGATTGAAATTATGTCACTTGACTATTATTTAAAACTAGCTGAAACCCGCGGCATATGCCGCATTTAAAATGTACGACGACTTTAATAACTTTTGTTGCACTAAAGAGAGTTTTATAAAAACGCTAGAGATTGGCAGTAAGGAAAAGTTCCAAAAAATATTTTTTCAAATGGAAAGTCTCTGGAAAGGAAACGCTCGCCTCTGGAAGGCGTCCTAATTAATACGACGTTGTTGGAACGCAGTAAAAAAAAATTGCGGAAAGAATTGTTCTACAAGTTAAGAAAAGTGAGAGTTTTCCAGTGAATGTGAAAGTTTTACGTGAGCATGGAAGAATGACGTGACATTACAAAAAAAAATTCTTTTACACACGTCTACTATGGCAAATGCTACACCAAATACATACAATATATACAGTTCACATTTAATTATATATATTTATTCCTAATTCAGTACGTAAAACATGCTTAGAGCCATGTTTTTGATAACGGTGATAAAATTTAGATTACATTTAGATTTTAGTTTATTGGCATACATGTTTCACGTCAGCGTACAAACAATTTCCAGAGTATTTTATACCACATTGAATATTATGTATCTTCGGATGAAAAATGTTATTATTTGGCCTGAACGAGATCAGCTGATTAAATCAATGCCAGAATTCTTCAAGGTAGCATTTGGCAACAAGATTTCAGTAATAATCGATTGTTTTGAGATGAGAGTGAAAAAATCAAGTAGCCTTGAAGTACAATGTACTACATGATCTACGTACAAACAACATAATACGGTAAAGGTACTAATAGGCATCACTCCTCCTGGATCAATATCATTTGTATCACATGGATATGGTGGCAGAATAAGCGATAAAGGTCTAACATTTGTGGGATTTTAAACAATCTCTTGCCAGAAGATTTTGTATTGGCAGATCGTGGCTTTTTAATAAAAGACTCCGTAGGACTACATATGGCCACAGTGATTACGCCTGCTTTTCTAAAAGGGATACGGCAGCTCGATCCAAGGGATATAGAATCAACCAGGAATATAGCAAGCGTGAGGTAGTGCAAGTATATTGTTACAATAATTATCTTAATTATATCTTTTTTTCAGAATACACGTCAAACGCGTTATTGGTGTCCTTTGTCAAAAAAATACAGCTCTTCACGAAACGATGCCTATGTTCCTGGCAAAAAAGAAAACTGACGATGTTGCTGTGGTAGATCAGATATTAACAGTTTCTTGTGTAATCGTAAATTTATGCTCTCCTATAATTGTATAATTATGAAATAAATTGTATTAACAAAGTTAATCCAATTATTTTTACTTTAATAATCATATCTACAAAATTATTAAAATTAGTTAATTAAGGATCTAACGTTAATACTATCCACTACCATTTATTATATAATGTAAAATTATTTGATTATCTTTTTCTGCATGTGGCCAATTAATAAAAAGCAAAATTACTATATCACATAGCAAAAATTATTAAATAGTACCTATACGATAAGAAACATAAGGATATTTCGAAACTATGTAAGTTACATTAACAATCAATAAAATTACACATGCTGTCTACACAACATAAAAGAATAATTAATGTCTAAATTAAGTATGAAAAATAATTTTTCCGTTGACCGCTTCTTAATTTCAATATTAATGAATTATTTTTCCTAAAAAGGGATGGATTAATAGAAGTCATTAATACACTGTTTTTGATTAATCCACTCTTTTTCATTAATTAACTGTGTTTGTGATTTTGACGTTTTGATATTTTGCATGGAGGTTAGTTCTATTAATAAAATTTTTCGCCACAAAAAAGATTTTGCGGTCAACGAAAAAATTTTGTAATCAACTCGTTTGTTAATGGGCGATTAATACTCTCAACTATTAAAGGCACTCACTCGCTATCGCTCGTTCGTGCTTTAAACAGTTTCGATTATTAATCGCCTTCATTACCACACTTGGTTAAATAACTATTAATGCATAAAGCATAATGGATATTTTGAAGCTATTTAATATTTATTTATTGTGACATCTCTAACAGGTGTTTATTTATTTATTTATTTATTTATTTGGTGAACATTGGGATACAACGGGTAGGAGCCCAAAAGAGTATCCGCAAAATTACAAACTATTACTATACAATATACAACAGTAAATTAAAATTACCGAATTAAACTACCATACCTATATGAAAAATGAAAATATGCATAATACATAAAATATTTAAAAAGCCTGGTATTATTCAACGCGATCCCTTATAATTTTCTTTATTGTCGCAGGGGACATAATAAAAATATCAATTACATCGCAATATAAATTAGTAAATTTTGTTATTCTGCATAACGGAGAATTTTGTGAACAACTGGTATTCCTAAATGGAATATTAAATAATTCATTATAACGAAGATTAAATCTAGGCACATTTATACTTATTAGAGATAACAGTTCAGAATTATTATACAAGTGGTTAATGACTTTATACAAAAACAAGATATCTACCGTTATACCGTTATTACAAGAGATGCAGTGTAGATATATTCTGCTATATGCAGGTATGCATGCGTTATAGCATGTCAATTAAAATTAAAATAATCATCCTAACTAAAATAAACTTTAATCATGGTTGCAGAAGATGGATCGACGCCGTAACTTGCTACTATGACTTCCCGTACTGATTGGTAAATTTAAGTCTTAAAAATTTGTTACATCAATAGTTCATTTTGTTTCATTTTAGTTATAATACTTTTTTACAACAGATGCAAACATACTGTATGGAGCTGACAAATCAATGTTGAGCAGTATGTAAATTTGATTCACAAGCTTTAATATATCAGTAATCGGAATTCTGGTATAAAAAGAAGGTACAAAGAATAACTGTGAAAAACGAACAGGCCTAGCGGGTACTCTTAAAGTTAATAGCGAAAGCAGCTTGCTATCGTTAATCTTATTATTCCATAATTTATAACAAAATTTTAATGAATTTAAGGTACATAAACAATCAAAATATTTACATAACAGTACAAAATAACAGAATAACTAATGTCTAGATTAAGTATGAAAAAGAATTGCAATGGATAAAGTATAAAGAATATTTCGAAGCCATTTATGCTAAATAAACAATCAACATATTTACAAATTCTATCAACACAGAATAACAAAATAATTCTATTTATATACTGTTCCACAAATGTACTGGACCACCCATAAAAAATGTATTTATTACATTACGTCACAATATATATATATATATACAGTGTGTTCCCGGATAGGTGAAACGACTCTTGTGAAAGGTAAAAAATTCTCGATTTAAATTTTCATTTTTTGGGGTTCAGCCCTGCTTGGTTAAAGGCGAATTTCTAACATCATTTCAGTTTTGAAAAATCAAGTATGCCTTGGAAATTTTCAAAAAATCTATTTTTCTGTAAGGTAAAGTACCCTTTATGTGGCAAATACGACAAAAAGTTATAAAGAAAAGTTGTTTAGAATCAACATCTAGGCCCCTATACCAAATTTCAAAATCCGCGGTCAACTTTGATTTCTCACATTTTCTTTCAAGTTTATTTTCCAAATCAAAGAATTTTATTTTTAACAAAGTTTTTTTATTATGAAATAAAAAGCGTTGTTAAAAGTATTTGTTTTTCCAATAAAAATCTTTGTTAAATCTAAAATTCTTTGATTTGGGACCTAAACATAAAAAGAAATTGAGAGATCAAATTTGGCTGAGGATTTTGAAATTTGGTATAGGGGCTTATGTGTTGATTCTAAACAACTTTTTTTAATAACTTTTTGTCGTATTTGCCACATAAAAGGTACTTTACCTCACAGAAAAATAGGTTTTTTAAAATGTCCAAGGCATACTTGACTTTTCAGAACTGAAATTATGTTGGAAATTCGCCTTTAACCAAGCAGGGCTAAACCCCAAAAAATTAAAATTTAAATCGAAAATTTTTTACCTTTCACAAGAGTCGTTTCACCTATCCGGGGACACACTGTATATAAAAGCTTTTGTTTTATAGTATACTCATATTAAGCATATTTAATTTCACTATTCTCAAATATCATCTGAAGAATTAACAAAATCATATTAATAAAATTAAAAAATTATGAAACTATAAAAAACTATATTTCACAAAAATAAGAGGAATCACAAAAAAAGGTTAATTAATAGTTCTTTGAGTCTCTCCAGAACGTTTAAAAATCTTCGGCAACAATTCGGTATACTTTGTATGCAATGTGCTATCAATATTTGGGCAAAATTCAAAATTTTAAAATGATAATATTTTATTAATGGACTTACTTTTCTTTAAACAGATTTATGAAAAGAAATGCTTTTATAGTGACACAATCATGAAAAGTTACCAAAAATTTCATGACTGCCCTTTTGGAAAATATTTTTAAAAATTGCACCAATATATGCAAATGGTCCAGTTCATTTGTGGAGCAGTATATTTACAGAGTTCACATAACCACTTTCCTTTAGGAATTTTTTTAATTGTAGGCATGCTGAATGGTACCATTTTATTCTACATTTTCTGTCATAATATTTTACCATTTGTTCGCCGTCGTCTGGTTTCCTACAGTGACACCATAGCTGCAATCCATAATTAAAATAGGTACATAACATTGTAACATATAATTCACAAAAATACAAACCTCTTCATCATATGTGCCTATTACGATGTCACTGGAAATTGAACCAAACCCTATAGCTCGCATGTCCATGGGGATGTCGTCTGAACTTGGACCAGCACTCGTAGATGGCATATCCATGGCGATGTCACTACAACTATAGCCCCTATATTTACATATAGTAGCGACAACGATTGATGTTGCCGCTGGGGCAAAATCACGTTGGTATCCCTTAAGTCCCTAGCATATTTAAAAATCGCCTAGGAAGTTGCACAATTAAATTAAAATGTGACATTGACAGTTGTCGTGTTTTTATTCATTTCTCTCTTCGGGGGCTAATTTGAAGTCGAGGACGTGGAAATGCTAGGGTGTTGTGTCGATAAGTGTAAAAATAGTGGCAGAAAAGGATTTCAGATATTCAAATCTGTTATTTTTTCACTGTTTACACTGAAATTTACCGTTTAGTAACTTTTTGTATTTTCATGTTTGCATCAGGTTTGCCCCATGATGTCGCTACTATTTGTAATAGAGGGGCTATAACTACAACTTGAATCCAAACCAGTGGTCATAGATGGCAGAACTAATGTTAGAATCTAGTAATTTCCAAGTTTTGTATTGGTAACATTTTAGACATGTATCATATTGCCATTAAATTGTTAACCTTATTTAAGCTAAACGACACAATAAACCGGAGGCGTACTCAACATTGTGGTATGGCACATTTCAAAACAGAATTAACAACACACACAAAAATAGCGACAATAGCAATAACAGAATTAACAAAATCAACAGCAATTTTCACACTTTGACTTGCACAATATTGCAAGATAGTCCAGTTACATTAGACGGACAACCGCAGCATCTGCCAAACAAATCCAAGTGAGCTGAAATTTTGCATACACCTTTATTTTGACATTTCAAATAACATCTCAAAAGTCCCCATCGATATTGCGCTTGCGTTTTGAGTTATTCAAGGTCAAATGTCACAGAAATAAGTTTTTTGCAAATATCTCGCTTTCTATGGGTCTTATGACTTTTTTAGTTATTACAAAAAATGAAGGCTAGGAAATTCTCTACAAAAAAGATTATATGTATAGTTTTTTTACATACAACTAACCGTTCAGTAAATAACACACTATTAAGTTTTGCAGACGGGTTTTACTTCTTTTGACGATAAAGAAAGTATTGGATTCACCCCAAAAATTCGGAAATTGGGTTTTCAACAGATCTTCACGTTTTAGAGTCCCCCGGACCCCAAAAAACATGTTTTTGCTCATTGGTCTGTGTGTCCGTCCGTCGGTCTGTCTGTGAACAGAATAACTCATAAACGAAAAGAGGTATGGCGTTGAAACTTCATATATAAGTTTTTTGTACTATCTAAATGCGACAGCAAGCTTCTGAAGAAAATCGCATAACCGGTGTGAGATAAGTGATTTTTCAGTTGAATACCTCTAAAATTCAACTTGAAAATCACTCATCTCAATCACTCCACATTAAAAATGTAATAAAAATGTAAAGTTTGAAAAAACCGTTGGAGCCGTTTTTGAAACACATCATACTTCCGGTTATGCGATTTTCTTCAAAAGATAGCTGTCGCATTTAGATAGTACACAAAATTTATATATGAAGTACAGACACACAGACAGACAGACCAATGAACAAAAACACGTTTTTTGGGTTCAGGGGACTCTAAAACGTGAAGATCTGTTGAAAATTCAATTTAGAATTTTTGGGGTGAATGCAATACTTTCTTTATCGTAAAAAGAAGTAAAACCCGTCTGCAAAACTTAATATTGTGTTATTTACTGAACGGTTAGTTGTATGTAAAAAAACTATATAGTCTTTTTTGTAGAGAATTTCCTAGCCTTCATTTTTTGTAATAACTAAAAAAGTCATACGACCCATAGAAAGCGAGATATTTGACATTTTACCTTAAATAACTCAAAACGCAAGCGCGATACCGATGGGGACTTTTGAGATGTTATTTGAAATGTCAAAATAAAGGTGTATGCAAAATTTCAGCTCACTTGGATTTTTTTGGCAGATCCTGCGGTTGTCCGACTAAGGTAACTGGACTATCTTGCGATATTGTGCAAGTCTTTTTTCTATAAAAGTACGATTTGTTGTGATTCCTCTTTCGTCAAGCCAGCATCCCTAATATCATTTAATATGTGCTCAAAAGTTACAGGTGTATGCAAAATTTCAGCTCACTTGGATTTTTTTGGCAGATGCTGCGGTTGTCCGACTAAGGTAACTGGACTATCTTGCGATATTGTGCAAGTCTTCCTTCTATAAAAGTACGATTTGTTGTGATTCCTCTTTCGTCAAGCCAGCATCACTAATATCATTTAATATGTGCTCAAAAGTTACACCTTGTTTTAATTTGCCTAGAACACACAAAAAATTTACAGAGCGATGACAGTTGTAAATTGTTTCTTACTGCCATCCGCCAGCAATTTAGATACGATGACAAAGTGCGTCCTTCAATTTGGTCTTTCCACTGGTGAAATGCTGAAAAGCATGTATCATATGAATGACTATATTATATCAAATGATTTTAATGACCTACCTGAAGAATTCATTATACTGAATTTTCACTTTATGTACACTTGACAAATGGTTTCGCAAGTCAGCATAATTTGAACAGGTATACCTTTGAACAATTTCCGAGTGGGCATAAGTAAGATTTTTTGTGAAAATAATAAATGTAAATTCCAAACTTTATTACTTTAACCACACATATTACACAAACGGCAACGATCGGTTACGTCACCGATGGCATCGGCAGCTCGGCACCACTCGGGTCAGAATATGCAGGGTTGCCAGAATGAATACATGCGCGTTTTAAAAATGTGTTTTTGTAGAAACGGTTTCAGAATGTACCAGATTCGTAGAATTTTACCAGGTCTGGCAACGCTGCTAATATCAAGACCACGCCCAAAATTCTAACTGATCATAGACCACGAGTTGATATGTTTGACCTTGGGAACTGTTCTGCTTTATTATAGAGTTATGATTTTCTTTTCCTTTTGTGTACAAAAACAATCCCCGTCTAGCAAATAACAAGGTATGTGTTGTTCAGGAGCTGGATAGCCTCAACGTTCACGTGGTGAAGCAGCCTATGTTTGTGGCTACTGGCAAATTTGGCGATTGTTTGATCAACAGTATCCATTTGAAAATCCTTATGGATGGTTCTATTTCGGCAGCACCAGGGTGCATCAACAATATTCCTTAGTGCTTTCTTCTGAATCCATAGTTGAATGCCATAGGTCCAAGCAGGTTTCAATATTTGCTTATATAAAAGCAGTTTGTTATATGTCGACAATTTGGAGTTTTTTCCAAGTAGCCAGTACATTTTTTTCAGTTTGATACGAAGGTCTTCGCGTTTCTTTTTGACATGAACTCTTTAGCGGAGTCCAGCGTCTAAGGTCATTCCCAAATACTTAGCTGAGTTAGCTTAGGGAATCTGGATCTCGTTTGTTAGTAAAGTCTGCATATACAGACTTATTTTCATTTAACCTGATACGCTAAGTTTTAGTCCCGGTGTTAATTCTATCAATTGAGGTTTCTAATTTCTCAGCAGCCTCTGAATGATCTTTTAAACCAACGGCAATAATTGCGGTATCATCAGCAAATGTTGCTATTTTTTCGTATTGAAGGCTGGGAATATCACTAGTATATAATAGGTAGAGTGCCGGACTTAGCACCCTACCTTGTGGCACTCCTGCTTTGATTTCCTTTAGTTCAGAATAGGCATCTTCTTGTTTGATTCTGAAATATCTTTCTGTTAGATAAGATTGTAAACGTTGTGAATATTGTCGTAGCAGAAACAAGTTCAGTTTATGAAACAAGTCTTCATGCCACCCACACTTTGTCGAAAGCCTGAGCAACATCGAGGAAGACGGTGGAACAGACTTTTCTTTCTTCTAAAGATTTTTCTATGACATTTGTGGTTCTATGAACTTGATCGATGGTTGAATGGTTTCCCTGAATCCAAACTGGTGACAAGGAATCAGATTCTTTTCTTCTACTATGGGTTTAAGTCTCTTAAGCAGTATTTTTCTATATAATTTTGAAATTACTGGCAGCAATGATATAGGCCGTATGATGCTACTTTTTGAGGAGGTTTCCTCGCTTTAGGAATCATGATGGCCTCTGCCACTTTCCACAAGGATGCTTTAATGAGATTGAAAAGTTTTACTATGGCTTTTCTTGGGGGTTGTTTCAGAACTTTATCAGTGATTAGGTCAAAGCCAGGGGCCTTTTTGGGTTGATGTTTCTTTTAATTTCATCTGATATTTCTTTTGGCGAAGTAGTTCTAATGACGGCACCTTGTTGCTCTAGTTCAGTCCAGTCTTGAGGGTCTTCTCCATCATTTGGCTGGAAAATGCTCTCTAGATGTTCTCAAACCTATACGCTTTTTGGGTATTGTTTCGGCCCAGCTTCCGTCAGTATTTCGGATTGGTGGATTATGTAGTACTGGTCTTTTCAGTAGCTTGGTTGCCCTCCAAAGTGTGTAATCCGTTTTACTGTCATTAGTTAATTCACTCAGGTAGTCTCCCATTGACTCGTTCTTGATAAGCTGAATTTCGCGCTTTAATAGCTGAGTAGCGTTGTTCAAAATTGTTTTATCACTTGGTGCTCTGATCTGCTGCCATTTCTGTCTCAGCTCTCTCTTTTCTGAAATAAGGTCCTTAATCTGTTTTGGATAGCTATTACCTTTTGTCCTACGGATGTGCTCAGGTGTGTTGTCCCATACTACTCCTTGGATGTTCTCAAACAGATCAACTTCGTCAACTCGTTGCTTTTCTGTTCTTAGTGGAACTGAAAGCTCAATGAGTTCTTCAAGTTTTATTTTGAAGCTTTGCCAATCTGTCATCTTGTTAGTTAAACTCGGAGGATTTTCTTTTTAGATTACACTGTCACTCAGTGTAAGAAGTATCGGAGAGTGATCTGAGTTTATCTCCCATGCTTCTTCAATATGGACGTAATTTGATGAGATATTCCTGATTACAAAGAAGTCTATGAGATCAGGAATTTTATGCGGATCAGTAAGCCAATACATTGGCTTACCAGTTGATAATACTTCGCATTTTAGCTGTTTTGATGCAGCTAAAAGTTCTCTACCTTTAGTTGTAGTAGTCTAGATCCTCAGTGTATGTGCTTTGCGTTAAAGTCACCTCCAATGATGAATCTGTTTCCTTGGCTATTGAGGAAATCTGCATATTGTTCTTTTTTTATAGCATGTCTCGGTGGGCAATATAATGTTGTGATTATCACTTCGTATGATTTTGTATTAATGTTAACAGATGCGGCCTGTATTTCCACTGCTTGGTAACCCATTTCTTGATGATGTAAAATGGATTCCTTTATGGTAACTGCACTTCCTCCTTTTGCTGCATTGTCCGGGTGGATCGTTTGATGGATTTAAATCCTTTAAATTTGATGTATGACTCTCTCGTGAAGACACACATCGATTTTTTCTAGGCCAAGAACTGCTTGCAACTCTTCCATTCTAGTATTCTTAACTGGTTAGCCATTTTTAGTTTTAGGGATCGCTTCTTGTGGACGATATTCTAATTTGGAAATACGTTCATCCATATTATTTAAGTTCTCTAATATTTGTATCATCTTGTCAATGGATGAGCTGGTTTGGGTTGTTTTTTTCTCTTCATGTTGTTTATCTGTTTTATGGATTTGAAATGGAAAGGAATTGATAGATGGTGGTTTAATAAATAAATGGCCTACTTTATCGCCGTTTTTAGTGAAATAACACATAATTTCTTCGGTATGAATTCTTGGTTGTTATCCCGAAAACCTAAAAAAATCTATAAGGGCACTCATGATTACCTATTTTAGTTTACTTAAAGCCACAGTTAAAATAGCTAGGCTGAGAACTCTGTGCGTGTATATAGGTACGTTTAGCTAATTACTGATAATTATCTATTTGTTATGCAATACAAGCGGAAATACCGCACAATACTGCTTAGAAAAATTAAACACCACTCTTAAAGTTATAACAGTAATAAGTTACATAGCAGAAAAGAAGAACTTGAACATACACATACATATATTTTTCTAAAGTAGGCCTATTACCAATAGTTTGTCGAACTAACAATGACATATTATAGATCAGCGTGCTAAAAGTAAACATCTGATTTTGAACATACGGCTTTTAAACTGAAAGCGAGGTTATACAGTTACTCTAGTTGCTTCTTTCGTTAGAGGTAAAGTGTTTTAAATAATTAAAGCATTACGTAACGAAGAAAGTAGAATTATTACTATAAATATTTACTTTTAACAACTAACTTTCACAACTGCAGGCTGTAGAAGTAGTCATCGGGGTCGGCTATTTATCCAGAGCCATTTTTTTATTATGACATATAATCCGTTCACCACCTTTTTGCGACAGAGTTGGTTACGATTTTTTCTTTCCATGTTGGAGTAATATTATTCGGTGATGTACCTGTTTTTCTGTCAGTGTCTGTTCGACATTTTCTTGCCACCGCATTGCCAGATTTATTATTTTAATGTTCGTAAGAAAATAAATGATTTTTTCTACTCACTGTATAGAAAGTCGGTTTTTGCGCCCTAGTTTTAGGAAACTGTCAGTTTCTAACCAGCGGGAGTCAATTTTTATTAACTCCCGGCGGAAGCCAATATTTTTTACCACCGGCATTTGTGTCTATGTTACCATGGATACCACACCAAAGCTTGACAATGCTATGTCAACTTGGAAATTTAACAAAATGTCATGACAAAAATCTAAAGTTCTTGTGTGTTAATGCGTTAGCCTAACGCGTCGGGCATTCAATTCACACGCGGGAGGAAATGAATACCTTTGCTGCCTAGATATATAAATAGCTATATCAAGTGTGTAAATAGTATATTACTTTACAAGGGAGACCGTTTGATAGAAAGTGAGCGAAGTGAACGAGGGTAGCAAGGTGCGAGGTAGTGTAAATCTTCCTACATCCTGTCTAAAGTACATAATTTTGTTACTACCAATATTTCCTTATGTCAAATAAATGGTAATAGCGCAAAATTATTACATTTTCTAAATTATAGTAGCATTTTTCAGGAGCTTGGAGCGTTGTTACAGTGCTGTGACGTTTTGTTTGACAGTTATAACTTATAAACGCACTGTGAAAAATGAGTGAATACGGTTGCGAGTGCTTTTTTATGAGCTTTGTGCTTGTATTCTGATTAAAAATGGATAACAGTACCAGCGATAATGGTTTTCTTGATATTAACCAAATGGCAAAACATTGCATCTCGTCAGTTGTAGTAAATGCGGGCTGTAAGTAATTCAATTCTCTAGAGAAGTAAGTACATTGTCATAGAAACCGTAACAATTTTTGTAAATGTTTCCTACATCCCTCAAATCAGATGGTGTAAGCAGGGCCGTCGTTACAGCAGGTGCGAGCGTGCGGCCGCACCGGGTGGCCATTTTTGGGGGGCGACTATTTTTCTTAACAAAATATTATAATATTTTTTTATTATATGATATGATTGCTCCAACGTAAGAACATTAATATTACTGAATCTGGCAAATGCCTTTAATCACTTAAAAATAATTTTCAAAGCTGTCGAACAGATGCCTTTTTTAAACAATTATTGGTTGATGCTGGAGAACTGAAACGGGCCAATTCGTGCCACCTGTATTTACCTATTCTATACCTTTTGATTATATACCCAATTAGTAATAAAGCCTGACAGTATGTGTTCTTATGTTTTATTTACATAACAACGCAGTATAAGTACGAGTCGATGTAAATGACCGCAGACTATAAGTTTCCGAGTGCAATGTGCAAACTCTGGAAGCAGCAAGTGAACTCATTCGCGCTAAAGTTGGTGAACCGCTCGGATCGACCTATTCGCTGCCAAATTGGCCAAGTGAAGTCTTATTGTGTCCACCACGGAGTACGGGCAGCTCTAAGCGAGATGCAAGCCATAGAAGTGAAACAACACATTGGAGGCGTCAGCAGTGTCCAAATCGACGGCGCTTGAAGAAAAATTTCGACCGCAGCACCCCAGCGGTCCACGAGCTACTTGTTGAACAAAGGTAAACAAGATTAGCCTTGGTGGAAACCGCGCTATGAGGTCAGAAAACAATTACAATATTGTTGATAATTGTTTACCGAACCATTGCTCAACTATGAGCAAGGAACTCGCTGCCAAGTAACGGGGAAGTACCGGCCGGCATTACGTCATTTGTTGATTTGGCGTCTAGGGGTTGCAAATAGCGACGCGTCCTAAAGAATCGACAACTTCGTGTTCAAGCTATTCGTGTGTGCGGAATTATTTTATACATTGCTCTCGTAAGCTTTGACTTTGCATGCGCTACTGAACGTTTAGTATCCAGTTAAGGCATTTTCTCATGTGCAGTGCACAACTGCTCTATATACTTGTATTTGTGTATATTTATTTGTGTGCTTATGTTTGCTTACAGATTATATGTATTTCTGTAGACTATTGGGTTTTTATTACTATTGGTGTTTGCATTTGTAAGTATAACATTTCAGGTGTCAACGGGCTGACCTCAACAATATTAGTTTACCCTTAGCCGCACTGACGATGTGAATAGAGCCTCATAGCTCACCGACTAGATAAGCTAGCAAACCAGATAATTGTAACGTAATAATTCAATAGGTGTAGAGTTAGGCAAAAGGTAGTATTACAGAACTAAAGGGTGAATTGGAAATCGAAGCGAAATTCTCGTCCGAATCTAAAGCTCAACCGAGAAAAAAAACGAGGCAATTTTTATATGAAGGTAAAGATAAACCGATACACAACCCTGAATAAGAATTAAAGCAGGTCTAACATGGTCCTCATTTTTTGGTTATGCCCTTCAGAAAGGTTTCGCTGCGACCCTGGGTGATCTATTAAGATATGTATTTATTTACATACCAGTTAACTAATAACCGCTTTTCTAGTGAGAAACTGCTCAATGAATCAATCCTATTTGCCTGAAAAATCATTATGTCTTAATATACTGTAGAGTTATACCAATTATAGCCTTACAATTGCAAAATTTATCCGCTTATGCTGGAATTCAGTTCTTAATTTTACTTTATCTGCTGACGCTGTGAAGCCTCACTCTGTTTCTTATTCAAAAAAGGAAGTGGTTTCTCTTTTATTATTAATATCAAAATATTCTAACTAGCCACGTAATTTAATTCAAAAAGGACTATATGATGAATCTGCAACCTGTATTTCTCTTGAGTGCTTTAGGTTGCATAACTATCAGGTTTTTGTGATTATTCAAATGTATTATCTTTTAGTAGCTAAACTTTGTAATGCTACAAGTTAAGTTACAATTTTGAGGTAAATCGCTTAAACTATACGTTTACTTGACCCATTGATTGAATTGAACTACAATGATACGCAGAGCGTGATGAATAATGATGAATTTGGTTGTTGATGATCGGAGTTGTTTGAAGAACTCAAATCGTTAGCTGTTTCTTTATAGAAAGATTTGGACGAATGACGATGACAATAATTACTGAATGTCCTGTCATAGATGTTTTTCTTGTAATACTAACGGGTGTTCATAAACAGTCGTCATCCCAGTAGGTTTTGACTTCAGAAACGTATGTCTATTAAAATTGAGAAAAAATGCGCTATGACAGTACTCAATGGCGTTTCATTGTGTTGCACGAATTAATCAAAGACATAACATTTTGTTTTTCAAAGCAACTGGGATGACGACTGTTTATGAACACCCGTTATATACTGCGAAAACATTATTAATGTATATCGATTACGTAATATTATTTAACAGCAAAAATACATCAGTTTACTGTTTTATATTAAATAAAGACCGAATTTCT
This sequence comes from Agriotes lineatus, assembly GCA_940337035.1. Lineage (NCBI taxonomy): Eukaryota > Metazoa > Arthropoda > Insecta > Coleoptera > Elateridae > Agriotes > Agriotes lineatus. The sequence continues at coordinate 22,066 of CALNHX010009608.1, read as the reverse complement.
TTAAATTCTGTTAATAAACAATAAAAAGATATATTGCTTTATGTTGGATTATGAGATATATATTTTATATATATGCTCCATGCCAATCCATTACCTTTAAAAATAAACCTGCCCCATGGCTGACAGATAACATTAAATCGTTAATGAAACTAAGAGATCGAGCTAAAAGTAAGTATAAAAAACAACGAAATGAGGGTGCTTGGGATTATTACAAGCTGCTCCGTAATTATACAAACTTAGCAATTAAAAATGAAAAACAAGCTTACTTTAAATTTAAGGCTACTCATAGCAGCAGTAAAGAAATGTGGAATGAACTGACAATTTTGAATGTGGGTAGCTCAAATTCTAATAAAAATAAAAACAATACTGATATCCCGAATGTAAATTAAATTAATAAGTATTTTATAAATAGTATACCTAACTTGAAAATGAAGATTTATTTTACTCAAATAATGTATTAGCAGAAGCATTTTTGGAATTTGAAGCTGTAGCCATTGTGGAAACTATAAAAATAATTAATTAGTTAAAAAGCAATTCAGTAGGACCAGATGGATTAAATGCTAAAATGTTAAAGCTGTGTTGCCCTCACATTGGTCAATACCTGGCTCACATTATTAATACTTGCATTATGCAAAATGCATATTCTAATTTATGGAAATCTGCATTTGTAGTTTACTTGCCTAAAGTTGAACGTGCGGTTAAACTAAAAGATTTCAGACCAATTAGTATTCTGCCCACAATGCCTAAAATTTTCGAAAAAATAATTAATACGCAATTACGTAACCACTCATAAAAATATAAATTATTACCTGAATGCCAGTCAGGATTTCGACCAGCGCATAGTTGTACAGCAGCTTTACTGTAACTGATGATGTACTCAAGTCATATGATAATTGTAATTATACAATGTTGACATTGTTAGACTTCAGTAAAGCACTCGACACCTTAGGTCATAATTTACTGCTGGCAATACTACATTATGTTGGTCTGGCTAACGCTGCAATTAATTTAATACAAAATTATCTACATAATAGAAGTCAAAGTGTGAAAGTTGATAATATCATATCCCACCCTTTAGCTGTTGCGAGAGGTGTTCCCCAGGGACCCATATTGGGACCCTTGTTGTTTACTATATACACTAGTGACTTCCATAAACATAAAATATTGTAACGTTCATATGTATGCGGATAACGCTCAACTTTATTGTTCTTTTCGCAAGGAAAATGTTGATAAAGTAACACACAATATAAATCGAGACCTTGCTAGCGTTTCACGTCTCTCAAAGCAGCATGCTCTTATCTTGAACCCCACAAAGTCCTGTGTACTTTTGCTAGGTAAAAATTTTGATAGTGAGGAATTTATAATGTCTAATATAAAAATAGATAATTCTGATATACCTTTTGTGGAAAAAGCAAAGAACTTGGGATTTGTTATTGATAAATAGTTTAGATTTAAAGACAGAAAGTTTAGAAGAAAACAAAGAACAACACGAGGGTGAGGGGGAAGACGTGGAGCCTAAATGGCAGAAAGTTAAAAACAATATTATAATAGCAGCAAGAAAAACAATAGGCTACAAAAAAGGCGAAACCAAAAACAAAGAATGGTATGACCAAGAATGCCGAGAAATAACTGAAATAAAAAACAAGATTTGGAAAACATGGCTGGGGACCAGGAAGGAAGAAGACATGGAACAGTACAGGTATTATAGAAACAAAGCAAAAAATGTATTCAAAAGGAAGAAAAACCATTGGATGAACGAGAAACTGGATGAAATAGAAAATGAGAACAAAAACTGTAATCTGAGGAATTTCTATCAAAAAATCAAAAGTAATCAGAACAAGCAAAAGATAAAAATAAGAGCATTTAAAAACAAAGATGGCAAGTCAACACACGAAGAAAAAGAAGTCAAAGAAATATGGGAAGACCACCTACGCGAACTAAAAATCGAAGATAGTCAACAGAATCAACTGTATAGAGAAGACAGGCCACAAATCAGAGAAATCGAAGGAGAAGAAGAACCTGAACCAACTTTAGAGGAGATACAGGCAGTAATAAACAGGCTAAAAAACAACAAATCTCCCGGGAATGATAGTATACCAAATGAATTATTAAAATATGGAAGATAAAAGACAACACACCAGATGTACAAGATGATAAGTGAGATATGGAAAAAGGAAACAATGCCAAAAGAATGGAGAAGAGGGATAATAACTCCGCTGTGTAAGAAAGGTGACCCGGAAAACTGCGCCAGCTACAGGGGAATCACGTTACTCAACACGTCATACCAAGTTTTTACGCATGTACTAAAGAACAGATTGCAATCATATACAGAAAAGATAATCCAAGACTACCAACAGGGATTTAGACCAGGAAGAGGCACAACAGACGCACTACATCTAATGGAACATATAATGGAAAAAGCATATGCCTATAACATCAAACTTCACATAGCGTTTTTAGACTTCAGAAGTGCATTCGACTCTATCAATAGACAAAATATGATACAGGAGCTAAAAGAATCAGAAATTCACAAAAAACTAGTAAAATTAGTAAAAATTACCATGGAAGAGACCGAAGCAGCAGTAATAATAAATGGAATAATAACAGACTTTATCACAATAGATACAGGTGTGAAACAAGGGGATATACTATCACCAATACTTTTCAACATGATAATTGAGAAAATCGTACAGAAAGTAGGTATACAAGAAACAATTATCAACAAAGGAACCCAAGTTATTGCCTATGCCGACGATGTAACGATAATTAGTAGAACAAAGAAAGAGCTGATAGAGAAACTCAAAAGCATCGATAAAGAAGCTAAATACTATGGCCTCCAAATTAACGAAGCCAAAACAAAATATATGAAGTTCGACAAGAATCCAGCACAAAAGACAGTACATTCAGGTAGAGCAGTACACATTAGAAAGGGTAAATACATTTAATTATCTTGGCAACCTGATCACAAGACCGGAACAGGAAAATAAAAGACTTAGAAAAAGAATACAAAAAGGAAACAAAGCCTTTTATGCCAATAAAGCCCTTTTAAATAGTAACCAGCTACAAAAAGCAACGAGAATACTGATCTACATGACACTAATAAGGCCAATAGTAACATACGAAATGCAAACCTGGGCCCTGAAAGCAGCAGAAGAAGAAGAGCTCAGAAAGTTTGAAAGAAGAATACTAAGAAATATACTAGGACCGGTAAAGATACACAACAATACACTTAGAAGAAAAATAAACTGCAGAAATAAAAGGAAAGGATATAGTCAGATACGTGAAAGCACAGAGACTGAAATGGTTCGGACACATTATGCGATGTCAACACAGTCGAGTCATCAGAAAAATAACAGAATGGAAACCGGAAGGGAAAAGGTACAGAGGAAGACCAAAAATGGGATAGTGTCCTGGAAGATCTAAGATTAATGGAAATAGTAAATTGGAGAGAGAACAGTAAAAATAGAAAAGAATGGAGACAAGTAGCAGAGAAAGCGAGATCATATTATAAGTTATGAAGACCGGAAGATATGAGGACTAATCCACCTCGGGAAATGGATTTCATAACATCCAGAAAGGATGAGGCCATAACTCTCATTGGGTTAAGGAGCCTATACATACTGTTACGGTATTAAAAGAACTTTACGACACCCACCCAAGGTGAGCATCGCACCACGGAATCAGTCCTGAAAAACTGGCACACTTGCCCTGAAATCGGTTCGAAATAGGCTAAAAGGCCACGGCTGGGACGCTCAGGGAGTCGGGCGTGAGTCACACGATACGTTCTGGGCAAGCGTGTGGTGGCATAATATATACAGGGTATGTCGAAATTATGAGGGCGCCACCAAGCCTGTCTTAACCCGGCTAACCGGGCCTGGACGGTTAGACGGGAGCGAAGCATGCAAAATACTCCGCCAATAGGATTACTCAAGAGTTGCAAGGTCAAATAACAATTTCGGGATTGCCTTATGCAAGGATTGTAATTAGGTGTCAATCCGACCGCGACTACGCAGCTGTCTCACCCACCTGCGCGCTCAAAGCTTCCTCGTTCCGTCGTACAATATTCAGTACAATGAAGGGGGCGTCTATCTGTAACAGAACATGCACAAGTCGAAACAAAACAATAGTTCCCTTAACTAACCAATCATATATTGAACTTCGGGTTACAATGGGGCAGCAGAGTGCGTCGCCCTATATCTATACTTAACTTATAATTAAGGGCACCAGCTGGCACGCGCGCTCTAAACTTAACGACAGATGTTGAACAGTAGTGAACAGTAATGAGCAGTAACAAGCAGTAATAAGTAGTAATGAGTACAAATATGCGCGTCGCTTTATGCGGCGGACAGCGAAGATTTAAATTAGCACTCGCGGCATGAACAGTCTGCAAGTCTGAATGAATGCACAAGAGCAGTAATGAGTCGTAATGAGTACAAATATGCGCGTCGCCTTATGCAGCGGACAGCGAAGATTTAAATTAGCACTCGCGGCATGAACAGTCTGCAAGTCTGAATGAATGCACAAGAGCAGTAATGAGTCCAAACATGCGCGTCGCCTTACGCAGCGGGCAGCGAAGATTTAAATTAGCACTCGCGTTCACAGCGGTAATCAGGTTAAAGACACATACCTTAATGCGTAGGCGGCGAGGGAGCCTGGTACAGTTGAGTTGCGACAGGCTGCAGTCGTAGGTGGCAGGTACCTTCGATGTTACAACGGCTATAGGGGTGAATGCACAACCGCCTTAATGGCGACGGGAGACGCGTCAATGACGCGTACAACGGGACGACGAATAAAATGGGCCACTTTCGTTCTGCGGAACAAATCCTCGTAGGTCGAGATGAAGGGGGCACGACCCCTTACTTACGGAAGCAGGAACTGGGCTCAAAAACACCCACACTACGCCGAAGACAATTCGAAAACTCCGACTCACAACCACCACACGAGCGTTCTCTGCAACGGGCTGCGGACAACTGCCACTTAGGGCGGAACCGTATGTCACATACGTGCTGAAGCAGCACTTCGACGGGAAAAAGGCTGACGCCCCCGCCAAGGGCGGGAGCGTCGCACGAACTCACACACTATCCGACCACTTGTTCGTTCGACGGCTCTCGGCTGAATGCCCAGAGGGAAGCGTTGGCAAAGGTCACCTTGATCGCGTCCCCACGTGACTAAACCTCGGCAGCCAATCGCAAGGCGATAAAATGAAACAAACCAATGCGGGCCACGATGGTATCACGCCACAACAGCGTGCTTTCTAGAAGATTCGGAATTCGGAAAAACGCCATCCGAGGGGAGCTTCAACCGACGAAAAATACTGCTTTTGGAGCTAAATATGTGCGACATCGTGATTCTGGAATTAGGCGATGGAGCCAAATAAAGAACTAAAAGGGCTTAGCATACGGGCACGCTGCCCTAAAGCCTAGGTGGCTATTTAAAATACCAAAATGACCTGAATCAAATGTGCGGAAGATAGGATTGTACTTGTGCGCAAAGATTGAAAATGGTTTTAACATAGCAACAAATTGCCCTAAAGGCGTGAAATGCAATTAAGCATCTAAAACAGCAAAATGACTTAACAATACATACACATACAATATAAAAATAGATAATGCTGATATACCTTTTGTGGAAAAAGCAAAGAACTTGGAATTGGTTATTGATAAATCGTTTAGATTTATAGACCATATATGCAAAAGTATACAAAAAGATTACTGTAATATAAAACTTCTGTATCCCCATAGGCTATATATAAGTGTAAAAGTTAAGACTATGCTGTGTGAGACGCTTGTATTGTTTTATTTTGCATACTGTGCTCCTGTGTATGGACCTTGCGTGGATCATGAAATTGCGTTACGCATGCAGCGGGTGCAGAATACTTGTTTACATTTCATTTATGGCATCTCCAAGTTTGCTCATATATCACATAAATTGAAAGATACAGTTTGGCTCAACATGAGCAACAGACGGTATCTACAATCCTCAATATTATTTTATAAAATCATAACTGATAAAAACCGCCTTACCTGTACAATAAAATAACATTTACGACGGATGTGAATAATATACACCTACGTTTCAGAGGTTTCCACAACACAAAACAGTATTGTATCAGCGGTCCTTTAGCTATAACATTGCAAAAATTTATAATGACATTCCTTAGTCGTTCAAAGATTATTCAGTTAAGCAGTTTAAAGAAAAAATGTTCGTTCATTTGTTTCATTTGCAGTGATATGTTGCGGCCTTCTACACGAATGTTAGTACATAATCTTTTTGTTTTATTAATTGTAGAGCAAGCAAATTATTTTATTAAATTCTATTAAATTGATGGCATAGATGGTTTTAAAAAAAATTCAGGGTGTTAGTGGAAGAACGGTTCTTTACTGAACTAACACCCTGGGATTCCTTACTGTGCGGACATTTTATTTATTTTTAAATTTAAAAATTTTGTTCTGAATTCGTATATTTTATATTTATATTTACTTTACCTTTATTAAATATTTACTTTATTATTTTATCTATATAAAATAATTCAAATTCTGTTAGTATTCTGTAATTTTGTTGTTGTACAGTATGGAATAAATTTATATGATTATTATTATTATTATTAAAATTAACCGTGGGTATCGGTACAGATATACCAACTAAATTTTAACTTTCAAATAAATTATTTGGTTAATAATAAAATAATAGGAGAACTAATAACACACACTTTGTAAATATGATTGAAAAGTAGTTAGAATCATTTTACTCAGGGACAAAGAAATTACAATAGTACTGGAATAATAATAAACTAATCGTTGAGAAATATGGATATAAACACTTTCGAAATCGTTTACAACATTTTTATTGCAAAATGAATTGACGCCAAGTACAGAGCTTTCCTCAAGGGAAAATGAAACAGGTTAATTGTACGTACTAAATTTCGTATTTTAAAAATATGCTTTTTTGCACTACTAGTCTCAGAACGCATCGTTATTGGCCTATTTTTAGGTCGTGAAGTTGATTTTCTCCACCAAGGGAGAGAAAGTAAACTAAACAATTTTCACCGTGGTAACTATAATAAATTGCTAAGTTACAGCAATGACTATTTTAATTTTGATGTTTTAAAGAGCTGTATTGTCAGGTTGACAGTTAAAATATTTTCGAAATTTGTTGGGAATTTAGGTATTAAGCTGTTTGGTAGTGCAAAAAATAGTATATACACCACGGTAGGGAATCGTCTTATAACCTTCGCGCTTTAGATATTCGCTCAGGTTATAATACTGCGCTTCGCTACCTTGATGTATAGTATACTATTCTTAAAGTAAAAGAAAATAAATTAATTGTCCTAGGTGCCCTAGTTACAGAAAAAACAATTTCTAGGCAATTGACAATTGAAGCAAGTAGTTTTCCAAAAATAAAAAACAATTAAAAGGCAATTACAATGGTGTTCTGCTCTATTAGTATTAAGGTTTTCTACTCAGAATTGCACGAAGAATATCGCCACATACAGTTTGTCCACCATTATAGAGACATACTGTACACGCAGTTATTCATTCTCATATTATCATCATAACAAGTAATAAATTATTGTAGCTGCTGTCAAATGTTTGTTTTAATGTGTAGTATATTTTAGCATAGATATACAACTAGGAATTTGAACGATTATAACTATATTCAAATAATAATACTTAGTTATTTATACTTACCTACGTTTTTTTTTCTTTATTCGATGCTGTTTTGGTCATAGTAGATGGCAATGAGTTTTTATATATGATTTGGAACTAAACTGTTTTTTCTTGGATTTTTTTAAGTAAAGAAACTTTCATATGCGAAACCACAGTGCGATCAATAAATTGCAACGGTATTAAATATTTTTCCACATATGTATGTCATTTGTGTTAGTTTTTAGATTTGCAACAAATATTTTTGTTTTTTTTTCAACTTTTTGTATACAGCTTTAGTGTAGAGCTATTTTCTGGTTCCCAGTTTTGGACGTTTTTGAGGCTTTAATTGAATTCTGGTGAGGCAAAGTTATTTTTTTTGTGGCTTCTTTTGGTCGCGCTTTGGAAGTGGCTTTATACTCAAAAAATGCACGTAATCTGGTGCAGAGTTAGTTTCCTTAGTTTGGGAAAAACTGCACGTATTTGGATGTAAACATGTATTTAATTTGTTGTGAGTAGAATTTTGTTTGACATTTTGTGCTAGTGCCCCTACCAAATTTTCCAGAGAATGCAAGAAGCTCATCAGATTCAATCAAAGAAAGTTATCGAGTTTTCAATATCCGTAGAGGGTATTTGCCAAAATGGTGTTTTAAGAAAAACATTTTTATATCGGGACAATTAATTGTTGTATTAATTGTTTGGAATATTGTATCTTCATCTGAATTAAATCTATTAATGTTAATGTTATCATCTTTGTTGAATGCCGTAAAATAAAAGAAAGCCTGTTACTTAAAATTGTTTTGCATATCAATTGCACAACATATTTTCCTTCAAGCAATATGTTTGCCTAAAAACGTCAATATTTTATTAGAAATTTTATATGCACGAGCGATATTCGGCATCACCATTTCCGGGGTAAATAATTAAGAAACTTATTTAGGTATCTACTTTGATGTCAAAATATGGTTATTATATCACCGAAAACAGTGCTACAATGTAGTTCATTATATCACCGTTTTTGCATTGTTCTTATCATATGAAAAAGTTGAAACAGCCTATTTTGTTTCAGACTTTCAGATTGTCACATTTAGGAAATGTCAAAATTCTAAGTTTTTTATTATTTTTATGCAAAGTAGATAAAATAGTATATTATACTCGTTGAATAAAAGGCATTTCAGCACTCGCTGTCTTCGTCGTGCTCCAAACTCACTTATGCTACAATAAACTCTGTTATTAAACTATCATAATATTGTACTGTTATCTTATATTTACAGCACTGACAAAGAAATTGCAATTTAAATTTTATTGCGATAAAATTTCTTAGTTTTTGCGCTCATTTAAATGTGCTTTTCTACTATACAGTGTTTTTTACCTCTCACTTTCGCATCCTTGTATCTTCCTTATTTATTTTCGGATCTATTTCAAATTTTGGTCAGTTATACTATCTTTAAAACATGTATTTCTACAATCTTGAAATAACTTTACCGTAAACCAATAGCCTACTGTAATAAAAAATATATACGAAAAATGTAAAAATATTTCTCAAAACGTTATCATTACTTATTATTATTATTTATAATGATAATAAATTATGACTTACAAAATTTATTAATTAGATATTTATGATAACCAGTACATATTAATTGTTATTTAATGTGAACTAAATATTTCAAACAGTATGTATAATATTGATCAAGTATCTATGTAAATTCGGTAATGTGATTTACCATATTTATGTATTAAATAATTGAGTTGGTTGCTGGGACATATTTTAAAATAAAAATAAAATGATTGTTTCTTCCAGAAGAAATAAAAACGCGTGTACTTTCCAAATTGGAGGTTCCGGGTGGTGTAGCTTGAACAAGCGTCCACGTTCGATCAGCAGAGTTAAGAAACGCTCTTTCTGGTCAGAACTTGGATGGGAGTTTTACGGCTGCATCTCTCGGCGCCTCGTGATACGGCTGTCACGGAAATAGTTGGTCCCGGCGGTCATAACAACATCATGCCAGTCGTTAGTGGGGTTGGTAGTCCCCATAAATGCACAGCAACGCCTATAATTGGCCTAACGGCTGAGTGCGATATAAATAAATAAATAAATAAATTGGAAGAAAATACATACAATTTTGCTAGTAAAAGTGTTAGTTTATCGTTTTATTGAATGAAATCATGCGTGACAGAAGGGTCGCAGCTAAATAAAGGTCAGGAACGGTTAATACATTCCGAGACTGTGGTCTTCGTGCTACACGGGAAAGCCGTCCAACGCACAGTGGTCCCTTGAGGGCGGTTCCTATGCAAGGGTGCATCTGCAAAGCAACTTAAATCTACGGGCGTAGCTGTTAGTTTGCGATGTGGGGGAAGTCCATAGGTCTCTCGAGGGCGGTTCCTAAGCAAGGGTGCATCTGCAAAGTACCTTAAATCTACGCTCGTAGCTGCTAGTTTGCGATGTGGGCTGTGTTGAACCTGAAGGAAGTGCGGCTTCAACAAGTAAAACTGTCAAACTCGTTCCAGCTCTGCAGATGTAGCCGAAGCCAACTGCGGATCAGTTTTGGGGACCAATCTGAACGAAAAGGGAACCTACATAAAGGTAAGCAATCTTGTTAGAAAAGCAATTCAAGTTCGTATTCATAAGAAGCTAATCAAGTCTATCATTTATTTGTAAATGATTGACAAAATATTGTAAATAGTTAGAAATGATCGATCGTGGAAAAAATAAGATTATGTATGATCAATCAATAATAGGCGTTTTTTAGAGCTCATTTTCAGGCGTGTAGCTAGTCATTTTTGTCCTCGGGTGATAAATATCTTCTTCGCCCGTTGATGTCATTTTAGTGGTTAAAAAAGAATTTTACCGCTCGCCAAAATAATTTTAGTTATTATTTATTGATACCGTTTATTTGCAGAATTCTTTTTCAGTTTATGAGCATCAGAACCCCTAGTAGGTAGGCAACCGTCGTTCTTCCAGGCGCATTCTTCAGCCGTTCATTAGTCGCAAGATAGAGGGAAAGAATTTGTTCACTTCCGGTACGAATTGGAAAGATTGAGATGTCTATAGTTTTGCACGGCTAAATTTATTTTAAAGACATCACCTGAAGGCGCTTTCTTATGCCTTTGCGTGTGTAGTTACCGACTTATTTCAGAGAATTTGTTGAACATCGTTACTCCAATCAGAATTTTCCAAAGTCGTCTGAATGGAATTCGAACCCCAAAAGCACATTGCAATTGCATACATATTTTGTGGTTGAGTGAACGGCAGACTCTGGTAGGAAATTTTATCTTGTGTTAGGTCGATTCCTAATTTTTGGTGTAGGGTCGGGTGGGCCACTTTGAGACAAGTCTGTGGCAAAAAGGTATAAGTCGACTTATCTCATTTTTGATTTTATTGATGCCCAGTGTCCAGAGCAATATCGGTCATCTAAATACAAGAGGATGTAAGTCTACATACCATAACCGCATTGTTACAGCAAGTTTTATAAATTGGATATGTAGATTTATTCCCTGAAAATTCACTAAAAATTGATAAAAAACAAATGTAGTCAATGGCAAACAGATACATGTGTACTAATACCCCGAGTCAAAGCTTTTCGTAAAGTTATCTGCAACGCCAGAACAGCATATGTTAACTTAATACCCTTTTGCCATTTCATAACTTTCCGTTTTTGTTGGAAACAAATAACTTATGTACACTTATACTACGAGTGCATTTCCATGCAGGTGCAATAGCGTGTTTTAGAGGTCCAGTTTTCCAGTGTTGTTATTATTAGTTATTATAGTGTAGTTTAACGAATAAGGGCCAAAATGGACACACACTCTCGTGCGTACAAGGTTTTGCGGAAGTGCTGTAACAAGAACTTAACCTGTAAATTTACACATAACCTCACGTTATTCGAATTCGAAACCACATATTCTTGTTTAGTTTATGTCTACATATGTTGTGTTATCATAGTAATTATTTATCAGAAAATACATATTCCGCGAAATTGCAAAAAGCTATATGTCAACTTATACCCTTTTGCTATTTCATAAAACGAATAAACGGAAATGCGATAAGGTATAAGTTCCGTGTTTATTTATTTTCTAGTAGAAATAGTTTTAGAATAAATAAAAAAGCAAGCTGTAGTCAATAAATCGACTTAATTCTTTTGATTACCAGCGAAAATAATTAAATGTTGTTCTCAAATCTCCAGCAAAATAGTTTTTTGATGTTCCTGTAAAATAATCATTTTTGACTTATACCCTTTTGCCTTTTCACCACAGAAGTGCACCTTGAGACAGATTCGATAATTTTAAGTTTGGCGCTTTTAGAAAGGCGATACATTAGACGCAACTGTATTTTGATGTGACACGTTGATTAACTGAGTGTGGGAACCAAAATTGAAAATTAAAAGTTTTGTGACCTCTTTTTGGTTGTTACAACCCTGAAGTATTTGCATGTGCCCACTTCAAACTAGCTCAAATGTTAGTAGGAGTTACTTTTTCCAAAATTTTTAAATTTACCCTTATTTGCTAATACTTGCTTGTCAAACCTCATTAGTTTTAAGTATATTGTGAAGTTAGCACGAAAATGGCAATGCCATTTTAATTACTGATCAAAAGGGCTACCTTGAGACAAAAGTTTTGGGCCACCATGAGACACGCCCCAAGGTGGTGCAAAAATTTATTACAGTTTTGAAGCTATTTATATCTAAAACTAGCAACAAATTCAAGTACAGTAGCATCAAATTAAGCGCATTTTTCTTCTCTTTCGATTGACAGCACTATAAATCCTATCAATTCAAGCGGCAAGCAGGAATCTGCATATATACGATTTTCAATGCAATTTCTCTATGTTCGCACCTTAAGTGAAACACTCGGTATAATGTATTTAATATAGTACAATAAATATACCTTTTTTGTCGTACATTGTTACTATTTTTCATAAATAAACAACTGTCCAATGAGACATGATGTAGTGTTTAAAAGAAATATATATAGAACATAGTTAGACAAAAGCTAAAAAGTTCCTAATTTATCATTAGTTTAAAAAAGATATGTTAACCATGTGGTAAACTTAAGCGTATATCCCAGTAAACAAAATAAAAAAAAATTGTTTTGTAAATTTTGTCCCAACGTGGCCCACCCGACTCTATGCTTTAGTAGCCTTTCATCCTACAGACTATCGAAGTGAGCTTTGAACGATTTATTGGACCCTGTAATGTAGAGGTACACGTTAAGCCGTACCTTGTTTCCAGAGGAAGCCGTGACCGTAGAAGGATTGTTGGGGAACGTGTTACAGCTAAAACGTTATTAACAACACAAAACAAGCCCTCAAGTGGGAAAAACAAGGCCACACGATTGGGGGCCAGTTTGTTACAGCCAAAAACTGATCTCTAGCAACAAAATTAATGCACCACGTTTGGTTGCCAGCTTGTTACCGCCACAACATAGTTCTACACGACAAAAACCACAAATGGGTTCCCAAGTAAATACTCTTAACGACACAATCGGTAAATTTAACCAAATTCGCAGCCCTAATCCCCGTTACGATAGGCTGTAACACAAGGGTCCGGCTTTAGGGATGCTCGCCGAGAAGGGGCGGGTTCTTTACTACCTTAGGATTGGGGTTACAATTTCATTAAACGAGATAAAATATTTTAAATACTGATGCGCCACCACATTCGGACTGAATCGGGAAAACAAAATCAGCAACACAGGTGAACGCACTAGGAACGTGAAAGTAAGTGCTCCACCTTTCTGCTTTTGACTTGGCACAGCTTGAGGCGGCGACTGAAACAACTGAATCGAACCTACCTTTCATTACACTAGCTTACAATCGTCTACATTCATGTACATCGAAGCAAAACACAAATATATGCATGCAAACGTCAATGAAAATCATATGTAATTAACAATGAACCCTATTGAAATAATAAAATAAGTAAATGACAATGGACATGAAAATGTTTACTCGTTACAGTTAAAAATATATGCGAAGGGGGTTAGTCAGGTTAAATTGCGACGTTTAAACTAAACACAGCGGTAAAATGACAATCAAACGACATGGCTACGTTCCAAAAAGTAATGACTTTAAATTCTGCACAAAGAAACTACGTTACATGATCAAAATTATCAAAAATCACAAAATAGTGACGCAAGGACAACGCTTATTTGAACTTACAATGCAAAACAACATATAGGCCTTAAAACTTGACGTTAATGTGCAACATCTCATGATTTAAATAAATAATGACCCGACGGCCAAGACAACAGTTTTAATAATCACTTCACTGTAAATGTATGGCGGTACAACGGTTAACAACTAACAAACACCTTGAGTTGGAGGAATCCAAATGTTACGTATTGATGTCCAATTTCAGCTGCGGGTCGCATCTTAACTATGCTACGAAAAGAGCGACAGGGAAACTGCATAAGAGCGGTATTCCAGCAGATGTGATGACATTAAATCCCCGGGACGGGAAGAGTGAAGTACCTTACGGCAGGTAGATTTGGTACGGCAATTCGTGACTTCACTGCATTGATGATTTAGCACATCAACGAGGTTTTTCACTTAGAATCCGCTATCAGCTTAACTGGAGATACGTAGCTCCAAGATACGGAAGAAACCCTTGGCTAAACATTTTACCACACTTGACACAGGGGCTTGACGACAGCAACAATGTAGTTTCACAACTTACAACCATTTCGACTTTACTAACGAACGTCTCGTCGGGATTCAACGCCCAATCTTGCGCAAAATTTCAAGGCCCGAGGCTGAATAATGCTTTGATCTAAGATGCTGAAACGAAATGAAACCACGTAGGAGTGACTTAGCTGCTTGCTCTTTTTAGTTTATGTGGACCATGCGAAAGACGTTGCGCTGATAAAATCTTCAGTCAGCAATTCTGCCTAAAACTTCGGGGAAGTTTTGAACCATCAGGCAACGGCGAAATTCTTAGAATCCGATAAGCCAGATTGCAACATAGCACGCAGGAACAAAGCTCAATGCATACCACTCCGGAATAAACTTGAATTTATCCTAAACAGCCTACAAAACGTTAGCATTTAAAATGGGCGGAAATAAAGATCGTATAGAGTAAAGGTTTGACTACACTACTAAACTATAAACTTGGGCTGACATTATGCGGGAAAAATATAAGAAAGCGCTAAACTCCGAAAATTGTTCTCACAAACGTCGCAGATACCTAGCCTTGAAATCCGTAAAAACGTCCCGTTTTCCTCCACTCGAACGGTCCCAAATCGTCTTGGCTCTCGGACGCATCGAGCATCTTGGTGGTTTGAGATCGCAATTTCTTTGTAGTGTTATTTGAATCTGAATTACTATATTTCGAGCAACCGATATAATTAATTTATTGGCTTTGTTTAACTTTATATTTTGTGTGTAACCCTTTAAACTATATACTTTCGCTAACTGAAGCTGAGTGCTATGTTCAGGAGTAATTCTAATATCTTAATTTATGGTATTCGAGAGTTGAGTGAATAACAAGCGTTCCCAAATTAGTTCGCTAAATCAGACATTTGAAGGCTTGGTTACGATGCCAACCCCTCATGTTTAATATTATCAACGGACATGTACATTTCTGAATGCTAAGCTAATCGGGTTACATTACAAAGTTACTTGGGGAAATCGTATGTAGGTCATATTTATTCAGCGAAAGGGCCTGTTGTCTAAATTAATTGATCTTGAATATCAGTTTAGCCTTTTTCTAATAAATAATCATACAGTTGCGTATCGTACACACACACACTTACTTTGCATGACCTGTGATATGTTTTCGGTGTTATATATTTAACTAAGAATTGAGCTGAAATGCCAACTAATCATTCTAAATAAAAATGTTTGTTCGAAATGAATATAAAACTATTGGATATGCTGCCCTTTAATAATTTATTTATTACTTTTTGCACCGACTAGCTATTAGGTTCGAAAATTTCTCATACCAGGGTTGAGTCTCTACAGAGTTGAAAACTTATTCAATTGTATGATAACTGCACTATTATAGCGAATGCTTCTTAAAAAACTTATCAGCAAATAAATGGCCACAAAGCGACACCGAAATTTAGGTTAAATTTTTACTTTAATCATTGCAAGCTGTTGATATTTTACGTCACAGGTAAATAACAATAAAATAAATGCAATCACGTAACTAAGCAAACCTGTTTATTGGTAACTAGGGATTCCTCCAACTACTTGCCTGCGTCTTTAGATGCTAGAAACCGCTCAAAATGAGCCTTTTTCTTCTACTCTGCACCGCTCTCTGCTCGCTGGAACCGCTTTGATGCACGATGCAAGTAGCTTCCTTGACTGCGATGCTTGGATGACTCACCTTGCTGCTTAAACTCGCTTTGCTGATGCCCCCAATGTTCCTGTTATTACTCGTACCTGCTCTCAGGCTTCCTTTGCTGGTTCTACAAATCGTTACTGGCTTTTTCAAATTGTGGCTGTGTGTCGAACTTAGGACTGCTTTTTTTATTGAATATTTTACTGATTACCGGAAACACTTCACACATACGCAAATAGCCCACGCCTAGGTAACAATAATACAACCAGTTGGAACTCAAAAGACTTTACTTATACGAATTTACAATATTATAACTCGGAAGCCAGCACACAACTTTCTTCGTTTCGCTTCGCCGAGCTTTTTTCCTTTTTATTTACAAGTGTTGCTAAGAAACCTTCTACATTCTATTATCTGTAAGAACACCCTACTATGATCTTATACATTAATTGTTTGCTTTCTCGAATTGTCAAATATTGTCACGCTAACCTCATATTTGTCTGATTTATAACAACTTTCACTTTTCTGGTTGTAAGCACTATCACTCTTAATTGCTGAAGCTTACAGGTTGCTTTATGCACTTAGGAATGTTACATGACTTTTTTATCACTGTATCATTATTTGTAAGTTCATTAAGAACAGTATAGCATGTCACTAACATAATCTGATTAGCATGTCTTACGTTACTTCAGATATCCGAGCATTTCTCAAAATCATAGTAGCACTTATCATTTTAAATCACAACATCGAATTTATTTAATCGAAACCTTGCCGATATCGTTTTTGGAACCTATTTACTATTCTTAGTTTAATTAAATTATAAATTACTTATCAATTATGGTTTATAAATCTATCAATGTTTAATTCTCATAATACTTCTATCTGTAGCATTAATAAAGTACCAATTTTGTTCATGTTTGATCTATAATTAACATTTATTTAATAATAATAAAGGAGCCAGAATTGCTATAGCTAACATACCATCTCAATATTTATATGTGATATAATGTGGTCTCCTTACTTTCTAAAGGATATTAAACTTTTGGAGAATGTGCAACGCAGATTCACTAAAATACCCAAAGCACTGAAAAGCATGTCTTACGACAATAGATTACAACAATTAAACCTAACCACACTCGAAAACAGGCGTTTACGCGGGGAGTTAATAGAGACTTTTAAAATATTAAGTGGTGCTTATAAATGTGACAATATCAAGAGCTTATTTACACTGAGCACAAATGTAGCGACTAGAGGACATTCTTTAAAGTTATTAAAAGAGTCGTTTAAGAAACTGCCTAGGCAATATTTCTTTAGTGTGCGGGTTTGTAATCATTGGAACACCTTAACAGACACTACAGTGACTAGTACTAATATTAATCAATTTAAAAATAATTTGGACAGTGAAATGCAGCAACTGAGTTTAATTAATAGATAATACTACGTATACCACTACTTTATAAATCTTTGTATTTCAATGTAACTTCTGTTTTATCTTTTTGCTTAATATTTAGTTTACACGTTAATATGTATGTACTGTATATCGTAATTGTAATAGGGACATAATCGGCTACGCCGCCTGTCCTGAATCATAATAATAATAATAATAATAATTTAGTTAGTTACGACATTTACTTGTTACTTGTCGAATGTGGTAAGGCAGTAATTACACATTATTATTTTATCCCCCTATTGTTCACTATTTGAATGAGTAATCATTATACGATTTTACCGAGAATTGGGTTTCACTGTTATGTTGTTTTTATTTACGATTTGAGCAATTTAGTGGTTTGTTAGCTTAATAATTCTTGGGAAGCATCGCCATAAGGAATCGCTTGGCGCCCAAAAGTTTAGTTCTATTCTTTTTGAAGGTAAGTCGACCCCGCCCTTCTCCCGAGTTAATCGGAGGAATGTTTCCCTTTCATTAGCGGAAAAACACAATGTAACATTACAAACACGTATTAATGACAACCATACCTAGTGACCACGGTACTTTTGAGCTAAACTAATTATTTTCATTTAAACGTTTTATATGATCTGAATCTGCCTTCTTGAAATTTCAAAAGTTTTGTATGTACCTCAGGCGTAATCAGCGTCTTTGGAAAATGTGTTACAGCCCTCGATGCTCCGGACCTCGTGCTATATCTTTCACGCCTCGCCCTTTATACATAAATAACTATAAGGCCCCTTTCAGACGAAACGACTTTTCGCCGTGCGCAGTATACGGTACAGTGCCGTGCATTCCAAAGATGCGCAATAGAGCACACGACTTTTCGCCGTGAACATGACGACGTGTTATGGGCCGTGATGTATCAGGTTGTTTGTTTATCACTAGACAGCTTGTAACTTCATTAATGACAGATATTGAAAATCTTTTGTTTGTTTTAAATGCCAGTATTCAGCCCACAAACTGTCATAAATCAGTTTAAGTCATGGCTTCCTATTTTTGCAACACGTCTTTGGTTATTTTAATGGAACACCCCGTATATTTGTAGATATTTGAAATCAGCGTAAAAATACATTGACAGATGCTCAATCAAAAATTTTAGAACTCATTATTTTTTTTAAATAAAAAAATATTTAGTTCAAGTAGGCCATAACTTACGCAAAATCATTAAACATTGGTCAAGAAATGTAAAACAAACTCCACTTGGCTCCAAATATTCCTCATCCCCGAATTATCGCATCAAACGCACTAAAACCATTTAAAACTGTGTTTTTTAAATGGAGCAATATGAGTTTCATTAACCAGTTGAAAACTACAACAAAAAACTTTCCAACCATGTTCTATATTCGCTATTTCATTTAAAAGTAGCTTTCAAAAAATTATTTTATTTTCAATATAATGCAAACATAATTATTTCATTTCAAAACATTGTTTTCAATGGTTTTAGTATGTGTGGTGTAATAATTCGTTCATAAGAAACTTTTAGAGCCAGGTAAACTTTCTTTTGCATATCTTGTTTGATTGTTAATGATTTTGGGTGTCATGGCCTAATTTGGGCATTTGTAAAACAAAATAATTCATTCATTTATTCATTCATAATCTATAGCCTCTTTTATATCTTTCGGTATCGAGGACCATTCACACCTCGCGGGAAGTGCAACGGAGGTAGTGCGCCGCATGCGACTTACATTACTCTCCCCCGCATTCAAACATACCACACAAATTAATAACTTAAAAATTTTATTTTAAGCATATTACCGTAGCACTGATTTAAAATATTTAAAAATGTACAGGGTGTTTCATTAAAACTACCAGACTCGTGTATTAATAGGCAAAAATAGGAGGTCATGGTTTAAATTGGATTACAATTTGTAGGCTACGTACTGTTATATAAAACAACAAGTTTTTTCAATATCTCTATTATGAACGATGTTACGAGCTGTCTAGCGATTTATAAACACCCCGTATGTAGGCTTCTAATCGTATCTCAGTTTTCAGTCTTGTGTAATGGATGACTGAGAACGATTATTGTGTTTACTCTTGCACAACTCATTAGACGAAATACGAACATGAGAGAAACCCATTTCACCGGTGGAAAGATGTTCCGTCTGAAAGGCTTCATATAGCATAGTGTATATTATCAAGACGCCGTGTACGGCACGGCGTCGTGGCCGAGCTTGATAAACGCCGTTGTGTTCACGGCGGCCGTGTACGGCATAAGCCGTGGCCGACTCATAAAAGGCTCCATATGAATCAATAGTCAGTAGTTATATCTCTAGTGCATTCTGTATATCCGAGTATAATATATAAATACTCGAATTATACAGAATGCACGCGGGGAATATTGCAAGACTATTCCTCGAAGAAATGTCATCCTTTGTATACCACACTATTCATTTTTAAAGAGATTTCAGTCTTCTTTCTGAAATTTCTTGTGTACCTAGCTGGTTTGCTTTTCTTCCCGCAAATACTCGATATTGCACTTGTGCAAATACCCGGGTACTGCACTAGTGCAAAATATTCGCTGCATTCGACTCTGATTGGTTCAAATTTTGAAAATTGATTGATGGGATTGGTTTATGTTATCTGAGGGGAATAGTCTTCAAAATTCACGGCACTGTGCCGTATACGGCGTACGGCAAAAAGTCGTTTAATATGAAAGGGGCCTTAGAGCAAACCAGTAGCATACTGTAATCAAAAATTGATGTAAAAAGTTTTATAGAAAAAGGTATTTAAGAAAGTTGTCCAAACCTAGGTAGTACACTTGGTCAAAATTTGAAATCGATCAGAAAATGAATAAGGCAGATACCGGGGTGTGAAAATAAAAAGTGAATCATTTTTTAAAATCAAATTGTAATAATACAAATTTGGATTTCGACTGAGGTTGTAATTCTGACCAACTTATTCTTGTTAACATAGAATTTCAGCTTAGACTGCGTAGTCTTTGTGGATAAACACGCAGAATTATCTGGCTTAATGTGCCTTGCACCTTGTAAACTCGAGCAAGGATCCACGCGATGGCTATGCTCTTTGGTGGCTCGTGTTGTTTGAGTAGCTTGAAAGCGAGAATATGGTGCGCATGTCGAGTAAAAACCATTAAGTTGCATTGCGCTCGTGCTCAGTAAATATTGCCAATATTACAATAATTAGCAATTTATTGTAGAAACTTTCTGGGTAAATCAGCTTCTCTAAAGTGACCTGCCTCTTGTAAATTAGAAAATCAGTGTTTCTGTGTACAAAAACAGTTAAAATTGTGTCAGTGTTGAAAGCACATCGGTCTGTGCATGGGCGGCCATTTTTACGCTTGAACTAATATGCCCTCAACTCGAGCTGCTGCGGTCGCTACAATGTTAGAGGACGATCAATTTATTGAAAAAATGTGTGCCAAACTGATGACCAAATTTGAGTCCATGGTAAACGATAGATATGAGGCGATTCTTCGTTCTGTAAATGAAATAAAAGCTATGGTCAGCGATAACACTGATCGGTTTGCTACTGTCGATAAGCGTTTGGACGACCTAGAGCAGTAGTCACGAAGAAATAGTCTTCGCATCTACGGACTAAGTGAAACTGCGGGAGAAAATACCCATAAATTGGTGCTTGAATTATTTGAAACGAAACTGAAACTTAAGTTATCTCTTAGAGATATTGATAGGAGTCATCGAATCGGCCAAAAAGCTACTGGTAGACATAGGCCGATAATTGTCAAGTTTGTGTCGTATCGGTGCAGGGCTGAAGTTTTTACGCGGACGAAAAGGCTTAAGAGATCACGGTGTGTTATCAGAGAGGATCTGACCACGTATAGGGTAGCACCTCTTAAAGAAGCAGTCAAACGATATGCGCCATCGAATGTTTGTAGCAGCGACGGTCGAATATTGGTGAACAGCAACAGCCATAAAGTCCAGGTCAGACTTTCCAAATGATAACAATGATAACATTTAAAAATATGTTGGTTTTTCAGATTTATTTCTCATTAAGCTGTGGCCAGGTATTTTACACAGTTTGATAAACACACGGTTACTTTATTTGTTTACTTGTCAATTTCTGTTTCTGATAGCTAACAATATTTTGGTTGTTACTCAGATAAATATGTTTTGCTGTTATTCTCATACAATTTAATTTTTACAAGGTATTACTTAATACAAATTAGCTTAACAATTTATATTGTATTTATAAATCTCAGATTATTTAACATTATTTTTAAATCCTTAAATACCTACCCTAAATTTTAGTTAGAAACTTTGTTCTATTTTTCCTACTTTTAAACTAGGTATCAATAATTATCCATTTTGCATGTCTGTGTTTTATTAGTCTAATAGCTTGTGTTACTTTTTTAATTTACAAGATATAGTTTGGTTTATGCAATAATTTATTAACTGAATAATTTACATTTACTACAATTAAATTATTCTCCTTAGCATAGAATTTCGGCTTAGACCGCGTAGTATTTGTATATGAACACCCAGCATTGTCTGGCTTAATGTGTCTTGCACCTTGTGAAGTCGAGCAAAAACCCGCGCGATGGCCATGCTCTTTGGTGGCTCGTGTTGTTTGAGTATCTTGAGAACGAGGATACTTAGGCAGATTTGGCCGTTTTGCTGTTTGTGCATCCATATTCACTAACGTTTCGCAAGACCTTGCAGCTTGCATCATCAGAGTGAAAGTCGCACTAAGAACCGAAGGTCGGTGTGGAGCTATTTATAGTC